>JANSVB020000425.1:4270483-4290532 GCA_025504935.2 Erythroxylum haughtii | reverse complement strand
ATTTCTTGTTTACTCTGAGAACTCTTCTTATATCTAACCTATATCTATGAAATTTGATTCACTACTTAGTATCAACTATACTAAACAAAGTTATTTACTTGTTGTATGGTTTTTCAATTTAAAAGTTCCTTTTCACATGATCTCTAAAAAAGATTAATTCTATCATTATAAACCAATCTAAGGAGAATCTACATGTAATTATGATGATTATCTTCTAAAGAATATTAGTACTTGAACCATTAATTTAAAGATTCATGATAATACAATTTGTACTCTTTAAGAGATACAAAATGTGAAATGTTTGAAAAAAGAATTTATTATTTTTAAAATGATTAAATGATCTTCAATATAGATAGTAGATAATTGAAGTTGAATAAAACTCATAATACAAAGAGATGATTCAAACTTGAGATGTCATTAGGATTATGGGAGATGTAATGAATATTTGCTAATTGATTTCAATATTAGACTTAATTATAATAAATTTAGTATTTTGTTTATTATATTGTCTTTAACTAATACAAAGACGTAAAATATAGTAAAGACGTACATACTAAAACAAAGTGTCAATATTAACCTAGACATAATATATATTAATTTTTAAATTCAAATTAAGTAATATTTAGTTGCATATACATTTTACTTTCTCTAAAGCCTCGCCATTCTGACTTTGAACCACTCAAGTCAACATTTAGTTATTTACCTTTATTAAAGAAAACTCTAACATGAATGGCTAATTATTGAGGCAAAGTGTAAGATGAAAATTAAATTTGATATTTATATGGAAAACGATTTTTACAAAATTAAACACAACTTTTGCCAGTCAAAGGCCATGCATATTTAAGTCGGTTGTTTCACATTAATTCATCATGTTAACATGGCCAACCTTTCTCAATTTCATTTAAATTCAACTAAACTGGCTGAACTATGTGCTACAACGTCACTCTTTAATTTATATATTCCTTTATTTTAGATGTTTGTAATTCTTATCGATTACCAATGACAAGTCCAAATATAGATAGACTCAACCAATGGGACCCAATGGAATAGTAGCTAAAACGCGCACTGGCCAATCACTTTTGGCACGTGACCCCGGTCAACTCAGGTTAAAATTGAGCCAGGCCAATCAAATCAGGCCAAAATTAACATTCTTACATTACGAGATGAGCTAAGGACCAGCAAAATAAAAGGAGGAAATTAAGGACTTGAAAATCAATTTGCATACATTGAAGATATTGAGCTGCAGTCCTGGTTAATTATTCATTCTTACATTGAAGTACACAATGTCATGCTAAAACAAGCTAATGGATCACATTCTCACACATTCCAATCATAGGAAAATAATAGCCAAATACATATTTATCAGGCTCCAAAATAAACCCTTAAAGGAGATTCGTTTATGTTAACAACTTCCAGACTTAGGAGTTTAAGGTACTCGAAGAAATCGAAAGGTTTGAGAACTAGAGGGTGATCTTCATCTACTAGCTCTTCTGCGGCCTTTATCACGTAACCTTCCTTTGGGAAAATAGCAAATGAGGCAGAGAACCTTGCTTTGTCTCCTGTCATCATAACTCTATGATATGGACTATGCAATCGACAGTTTGTCCATGCCTATAAACAAATATATTAGAAAAAAAAAAAGAACAGTACACAGAGTGGAACAAATTTATCAACCGAAGCTTGAAAAGACAACATTCTATATTGGACAGTCGTTTGCAGGAAATTGAAAGATAAGTTGCTTACATGGAGAGATTCTCCGACTATGACGATGAAGGAGTCTTGCGAGAATTCTACGTTAATCCATTCACCGTCTTTGGTTTGTAGCTCGAACCCATCTATTCCATACTGGTACAATATGCTTAACATTTGAGGATCAGCATGAGTTCTTAGCCCTTCCGTTCTCTCAGTGCTTTGCGGTTCTTTGTACTTCATCATCTTGAGGGCATAGTATGTAGAGTTTATGTGTTCCTCCCAATACTTTTCAAGTTCCAGGCTCTCTATAATCATCCTCCTTATTGTTTCAGCTAAGTCCATTAAGTGTTTTGAGTATGAATGTATAGCCTGGCTATCAATAGAAACAGATCGCATGAATTGTCAAAGCAAATTTCTGTTTCAAGTAGTTGTGTTGGCATTAATTTATTAGACAAGCAAAATGGCTAGGATTGCATACTTTAATCTGCAGTCAGGTCGCAATATTAATATTCCAGTAATATTGTCATTTTTGAAGTGATCACCTAAACTGTTGTTAAGACTAATTACAATATGTTACATGTTGATTATAATTACTATAATAATCATTGACTCTATTTAAAACTATGGTTTAAGGTTATTTAACAAACCTAAACTCTTGGTTTCCTTCTGGCCATAAGACTTTAGTGACACTTTGTAAACTGTCGTAGATGTCGGGACAGCCGATGAATACACTCTCCATACGTGGAACTAGTGGGGATGGTCCCGTGTATCCTTCGAAAGGCTTCTCAGAAACATATCGTTGTTTTGTTTCTGAGGGTAAGTCGAAAACATCTTCCATTGCCTCATTCATTGCCTCTAGCAGATCACTAGGAACTTTGAACAAAGCCTTGAAACAACCAAAATCTTGAGTAGCTTTCTGAACTTGGAATTTCACCAGCTTCCATTCAGGCGTGCCTTGTTTGATGTTTGTGTTCGAGAAATCTACAGTTGGAAGACCAAGGGAGCTTTTGGAGCTCATTATGCTGCTCTTTTTCTCTATGCCGAAATTAGTGCAAGTGTGCAACTGAAGACATGTAGCTTAATCATGTGTACATACAATGGAGGAGGGAGAGTTTAATATGCATATAGGTACGGTATATGATTAACAAAATGCAAATATCATTATCTTATATTACGCAAATGTAAGAGAATTTTAATATGGTCGAGGACCACTTCGGAGTCTTGTCTTAGGACAATAAGTTACTTGTGGTCCTTAGCATAGGAAGCTTCTTTACATTGTTTAGTCACGACTCAATCATGACTCATTGAGTACATTACTCCAATTAATAACTTCTAATAAATATTACATATCTAACCTTTTCTCCTATTGGTTAAAAATTTAAGTCAAGCCCATCCTCTCTAAGAATCATCAATGCAAAACAAGATATCAGTGATTGCATTGGAGAACGAAGAGAAAAAGGATGAAAGTTGAGAGGGATCGATGCTTTATTTGTGATTGGAATTGTGCCCTTAGAAAGAAAGTTATGAGCAAATAGAAGATTAAAGGTTATTAAGCTAATCAAAGCATATGTTCCGTAAACTTCTCTGTAATCTCCGTAATCATAAGTAGACTTTTCTATAATCTCCATAATCATGATTAAAACTAAAAATCCATCGCCAATATTGCCATTATAAAATCAGAAATCAGATCCCAAGAAAAGTCTAGCATGAATATCAATATTAAACTCAAATATATATCATTTTTTGTTCAATCTCCTGGCGAATTTCATGCATTCTCTCAACTAAGTTTCTACTTAGTACTATCCCCTCCGCCTTTTCAAAGTCATTTATGTCCTTCCCTCGCGTATTGCCTTTTCAGCTCTTCCCTTCCTTTTATTCTTTCAATTCTTTCGTGCTTTGCTCATGTCCTTTTGACTTTTCTACTTTCTCGTCATTTACTTCTTATTCCTTAATCCTCTTTCTTTTCTTTTGTTCTATATAAACACTGGTCCCAAATCTTATTTCGTTTCTGCAGTTACTCTCCTGCCTAGTCTCCCTTTCATTTGTAGTAATGGTATTTTAAACCTTTTCCCCTCTATTTTCCTTTCTATTTTTTGAGAAATATCATCCATCCCAAACCAGCCTTGCGCTCCTCTGGACTCTATTTTCTCTATATTTAAATAAGATGGAGCTACGAAATGGAACACTTTCTTAATTGGTCTTTTTAGAGAAAAGACTTACCTATCCTCCTTTAAAAGCTTGGGAATGCATGTGCTAGAACTCTTATGATTTACTTGAAGTCTTTATTTTGGATTATAATCACTTTGTTTTCAAGTTCAATTCTCAATCAGAAGCTTAAAGAGTTTTAGAAATTGGGCCATATCACTTTATTAATAGACCAATTCTTCTCAAAAAATTGAAACCAGGTGCAATTTCTTTGAACCTTGAAAGTGAGAGAATTCCTTTCTAGATCAATATAATATATATGTATATATATGATATGCCATCATAGTACTGGATTATAGAGGTTCTGAGCTACATTGTGAGTTTTATAAGTAAACCAATAGCAATGGTTGAAGCTATAACTACCCTTAAAAGGATAAGCTATGCAAGAATATGTGTATTGGCAGAATTCAACCACTAATTCCCTAAACTTATTCCACTCATGGGATTAAATGAAAATGGTGAGTTATATGAGGACTCTATACTGACCTTATATCAGTGGAGACTTTAATTCTCCAATTTAGGACAAGTATGGAAAACTATAGATAAAAGATTTAAGACAGGTGAGTATTACGAACTTATAGGCAAAGGCAACGAGTCTGCACAAGGTATTAACTTTAAAGCTATCTTGAAAGAAAGAGCTTTGGTTGAAACCATAATTCAGGAAGTTTCAAAATCTTAGTTGGATGATGTTTAATTGAAACTTGCCCCAAATCCTGGATTGGGGATTAAGGAGATTCTAATGCACTAAGAGATGAATAAGTAAGTAACTTCCTAACCAATTCCAATTGAAAAATGTCCCAGTCAAGTGGAACACAATAGTTCATAATGCAAGACCCATCCTTCTATCTTAGAATCCTTTGGAAAAGGTTAAGGCTAGTGAGCTCACTTTAGTTATTAAAGTAATTTCAAACTGACGTTTGTAATGAATTTACTCTAAAAACTAGGAGAAAGTTTCGAGCAAAAAAGTTATTATTAAAGAATTAAATTTTCTATACTATAATGTTAGAGGACTTAATAGCCCCTCTAAACAATTATTGCTTAAGGATCATTTTAATTCAACAAAACCCTTATTGTTAAGTGTTTTAGAAACCAAACTTAGTAAGAAAAGCCTGAATTAGTTGTGGTTTTTAAATAATAGATTGACTATCCTCTCCAATCGCATAGCTCATCACTATGAAAGAATAATGATTGATATAATTTTAAACTATAAGTACACAATGTAGCTATAGCCAAGGCTAGCAATACGAGTTGATTCCTACGAAGACTATAAGTACTAATAATGGCTTTTTCTATTTTCTAGCCTTCGAATAAGATAATGATTTAATTTAAAACTAACCTAAACTAAAATTCAACATAATAATGAATTAATACCAATATAAAACAAAGATTAATCCATTATCAAAGAACTAGTACCTAGGTAATGAATCCCTCTAAGATATCTTAAATATTAACCCTTTATCTTGTAATTCAATTATCGATTATTGAACTATGAAAATTCCTATCTTATGTTAATATATTTCTTAAGACTATTAATCACTAATCCCTAGTTGATTAACTAAATTCTCTTTTTAGTTAAAACTCTTAAGATCGCATTACTCAATTTGTAAATTTCTCTCTTAGGTTTGATCCTAATCTAGAGGATTTATGTTAACCTATCTCTAAGTTTGTTTGCAACTACTTCCAGATATGGTAGATCTATTCATACAAGAAGACTTCTCAATCTTAATTATATGAAAAAAAACATTGAAATAATATCTCAGACATATTAATTTAAGAATTACTCAATAAATAAATAAATCAAATTGTATTAAGTAAAGAATCAAATAATATAATTCATCCCAACTTAGGGTTCTTCCTACTTGGTAATTAAACAAACTTAGCTCCTAAATATAAGAAACAAAACAAACATCAAAATTTCAAAAGAATAATTAGAAAGAAAAAAGTTCATAGATATGTATATCCCTCTTTTCTTTAATGAAATCCACTTGAATCCTTGATGAAAGGTTATACTCTATCAGATCTCTTGAATTAATCTTCATATTTTCATCATCATAGGTTCATAATAGTGTCTCTAACTCTAACTTTGGCTATAAATTCTAACTTTAGTCACTTATTTTTCATCTACTCTTCATGATTGCCTTTTATATTATGAAACTAGGGTTTTTTTGGATTATATAAGATAAATCACTTGATCGTGTGAGCGACTACATATCTCAAAAAATACTTTAATATCTTGATTTTAAACGTTCTTATTAGTTTATACCGGTATAGGACACGGTCATGTATGCTACTTATATGGGAATGTATCTGTATATAGGACAAAATAGAGTCTTCGAATCTTTATACATTTTCGGTCCTTTACACGATCCCTTTATATGACCATGTACATCCTCACATAGGTGTGTATCTCGAAAACAACTCTAATTCTTCCGTTTTATGCCATGATTTCTTCCGAATTCTCTTCCTTTTGATTCATGATGCAATTGAGACTTGAAAACATACTTAAAACAAACAAATACCAAAAGCAATGTAAAACTCTCAAATAATAAGCAAAACACACTCAAAATGGGCATTAAAATATAGTAAATTAATTGTTTATCAAACATCCCCATACTCAAGCTTTTGTTTATCCTTAAGTAAATCAAAATTCAAACCATCAATTTTAAAAGCATCCATCCCTTATTAAACTCAACATGTCCATCTATACCCTAAATCAATATATCATATTAATCAAATTAACATACAATTAGATTTAAGTTATTATTAAACGAACTTTCATAAGTCAATATCAATAGAATTATAATGGTGATCTTTTTGAAATAAAAAAAATGACACAACCTCAAAAAGGATTCACTTAATGCACTCAAATTGTTTAAGTTGAAAAATATTAGAAAGCTCTCATATCTTTACAAGAAGAATTCTTAACCGTAAGCCTGCAATAAAATCACACCTTCATTACTTATAAGCAAATTAGAAACAAATTAAATATGATGCAATAAGGCCTAGGTAAAGCTATGGTTGGGATAATAAAAAGGGCAATGATGTTGAAGGAAATTCATATAAAAAGTTTGAATAAAAATCAGTTCTTTATAGCATAGGTCCTTCAAACAATAAATTCTTTGATGCAACACTAATTCTTCTCACTCTCCAACAAATATTAGAACTTTTCTCCTTTTTTTCTCCCTTTTTTCAATAAGCTAACAATAAATAATTTTCAACGTTTGAACTTCTTTGAGCTACTTTGAAGAGAATATAAAATTATACAAACGAAGCACTCAAGAAGAGACAGATTTCACAATCACTATGTATCAACAATCATAGAAATGTTAGATCTTTTCCTTAAAATTCTCAATATAATCCAAGTTTCAAGCAATCAAGTCATATATATTCCTAGAGGGTTCAAAAATAATGAAAGGTTTCTATGAACAATAGGTTAAAGGTTATCAATGTGGTTATAGTTAATCAAGAAAAAGGTTGTGTCTCAAAAGTTGTTGCTCCTAAATGATAAAATAAGTTAGATAATAATAAAGAAAATAGGGTAAAACAAAGGTTAAATCTAAGTGCCTTTATCATTTTAATGCCTCTAGTTAAAAATATATGGTCTCATATTGAACAATAAAAGCAAGTTCTAAAATCATCCAACTATGTATAATAATATACACCAAAGAATAAAAGGGCATAAAATAACAGTTTATTTACTCTTAGGCACAAATAGTCTTCATGTATGTAAACAATATGCAATTTTCATTCAAATTAACTATCTCAATGATTACTAAAAATATGGCTTATAAAAGAAAGTTCATTCTAACTTTTATCCTTTTGCATACTAATTTAATTCAATAATCAACAATAACCTGAAGTATTTTAGATAGATTTTAGATAGATAAGAATGAATAATAAAGATTATAATGAGTTTAAGAAATTTAATTTTTTTTAATTTTCATTAACCCCTTCCCTACACTTAAAATTGTACATTGTCCCAAAAAGCATCAAAAAATAAAATAACAAAGTAAACACAAAACATGAGAAAGGTATATTTTGGTACTTATGTTAATAATAAAAATTACACATTTTGAACTCAAGTGGATAAAAAGATAAAATAAAATAAAAATAAAAACTAATATTGCAGCAATAAAGTTTAAATAAAAGAAGATAATAATGAAACAAATAAAAATAAGAAAATATACAAATAATAAAAGAAACAAAAGAAAAAATGGAATAGAGTATCTAGAGTGTTTTTTTTTTATAATTATCAATCTATCAGTAAGTATAGAAGTTGGCTAGCGGAGGATCATCGAGTCTTTGAGCATCATATGGCTACAAAGACAAAGATGATATAATCTCTTATTGAGCAAGTTTTAATCTTATAAAACTCTCAATGTTCCGCAAGTGTTTAGGTCATAAACGTAGTAATTAAGGTATCGACCTCACGAGGAATTAGTGAACTAATTGAACCCTAACTTTGTCTAAGGTTGTAAAAATGTGATTTAAATGAAAATAAAGATAACCAGGAAATTAAACAATTAAGTAGGGGTTGAATGAAAAAAAAAATCCCAAATCAACACAAGTAAATCAAAATTGAGCACAACCACTTATCAATTGAGATATCACAATCATAAAAGATCAAAGAATTGTGAGAAGATGAGATTTATCTACCGTCATTTTGCTACCCTAAGTTGATGTAATTTGTATTAGTCCTATAATTTTGAAGGGTTGATTACTCTCTCTCGAGATCTAATCAATTAACCCAAATTAGTAATCCCTAATTGATTCCAAAATTTTGATTTTTCAATCACTCGATTAACAAAAATAGCTCATGTTCTAATTAGTTCTTAAGCAATCTAATAGACAATTAGGTACTCAAAAGATCTTTCTTCGTATGATTATTAATTTGATAATTGTGTGACTTATTAGGTTCTTAACTCTCGTTACCTAACCTAATCGGATTACTATCAATTCACTCTCTCGATTTATTGTTGATGTATATGCAAATACAAATATCATAATACCCTAACAATTTCATTAACATCAAAAGCAAAGAGGTCACAAAATGATTAAAGATTCAATCTTAAAATAAAATTAGAGCATCATTAGCAACATGTTCAAGATTCTCAAACCCAAGTCATACATCAAGATGAGTAAATAAATAAGAGAAAGTAGAAAAGAACTTGAAATGGCTAGGTTGCAGTGGCTAGACAGCAGCTGCAGATGCTCCTCTTCTCTTCTCTTCTTCTCGTGGCACTTAAAAAATTTCTTATTTCACAATCATGGTCTATCATACCTACTTCTGTCACAATCATAGTCTTCCTTGCTTGCTTCTATTAAAAGCCTAAGTGACACTTGTCACTTACTCAATGCCCAAGTTCCAACTTAGTTTCTTTTTAAACTAACTCTCTTGACTGTCATCTTTACAATCCAACTATCTCCAAAGCTTCTTTTAACTTCTTGTTTCTTATTTTATATATATATGCCTTTCTCAATACTCCATAATTTTCAAGGGAAACTCCTAAATTCACCAACACCTACAAATATGGCATTTCCACCAATCACTACTATTTCCAATGTAAAAACATTCAAAATTCTCAAATAGATCCAATTATACCCGGAATTATTCATGAATGCATGTACAATTATTTTTATGTGCAAATAAATTCACTATTCATGTATAAGTGTATGGCATATCATGCATGAACATGGAAATGTATCTCTAACTCTCATTAGTCACTCACATTTACCATTCTAACCCTCCCACAAGTAATGGGATGTTACAATATCTTAGTGAATAGTAAGTCGATATAACTTATTAAAGGTGTAAAGAAATGAGATAAGGAGATCTTATCTCCATACTTGTTTATACTATGTATCGAAGTTTTTACTATATATGTTGGTCATCTTATAAGTCAAGAAAGTATCTTTATATGTCACAATGAATGCAAAAAATTAAGAATCTATAGCTTGTCCTTTGTCAATGACTTATACTTTTCTTAAAGGTTGATCCAAACTCTATGATTATAATAACAACTATTAGAACCTTTAAGGATTTGTTTGGTCTTTCAATTAATAAGAATAAGACTCAAATATTTGGTTTAATAGGAGCAACCATCTTGCTAGTTGACTATCTAACCTAACAGGTCTCAACATTATGGTGCTTCCAATCATATATTTAGAAATACCTATCTCATATAAAGGATCAATTTATAGTTTCTCCATTTTGATTAAAAAATAATGGTGCAATAGAAGCCTCCCCTTTGTGGGTATAATCGAATCCATACAAGTTTGTTTACCCTCACATATTGTATTTGCAAATAACTTAATTAAAACAATAAAGAAAATGATTAGGTTCTTCTTATGGTAAAGAGATGTCACAAGGAAATCTATTGCCAAGTTAAAATGGAATGATGTGTATGTGCCTAAGAAGGAAGATTAATCTATAAAACTCATCAATAAAATCCTTAAGATTAAAAGAATTTGTAGAATTCTCACTAATAAAGAAGCTCTATGGGTAAATGGGTACATACTCAATACTTGGGGAGGAAGAACTTCTAGAATTTCAGTCCAAAAACTAACAGTGTGGCTACGCTTCACAATCTAAAACTGAGGCAGCGAGTGAAATTGAAGTTCAAGCACATGTTTGGAGGTGGATGAACCACATGTTCTTAGTTTGATAGTTATAGCAACTTTGGACCACTATAATATCAGTGAATTCTCAATGCTAGAGACTCAATTCATAAGGAAGCAACAGTCAAAGAAGTCTTAAAAGACAATCAGCAGGGCTTGCATCTAACAATTTGGTTTGACTTAATGGAGACTGCATATAATTGTAATCCTAAATCTGATATAAAAGATTCAATTTAATGGCTGATGCACTCCTCTAACTATTTCTTTGATAAACTTGTAAATAACTACTAAGAACCAAAGTTCTAAAAGCTTACTGGCATAAAATAATATGGTATAAGCAGTAATCTCAAGAGTTTCTTTCATCTTATGGCTTGCTATCAAGAGGAGACTAACCAAGATATTTATATTGTTCAAAATTCCAATGTTACCAATTATTGCACTATTTGTAAACAAGATTTTGAGTCTATAAACTATTTGTTATTCCACTGAAACTTCTCCTCTTACTTGTGGGAATAGATACAACAACTTTTTAATTTAACTTATTTAAGGATGGATTGTCCTGGTATAATTTATTGGATCAATCAAAAGCAATGGTGATGCAAGGGTACTTCCTTTGTATTCAAAATATCGATTGAGGAGATACAAAGGTGATTCCCTTGTATTCAAAATATCATTTGGAAGAATGCTCTATACAATATAAAGAGAAAGAAACCAAACAATTTTCCAAGGCAAGGTTAATAGCAACTAATTTTACTGGATCTAAAATGCTTGATAAAGAGCAACTTGTAATGCTTCAAATTTATCTTCAATGCAGCAAGGACATAGTGACTCATTATAGCATTCAATACCATAACTATGCTTCACTATAATCGTGTGCTATATATTAGAAAGGTCCCTAAAAGCTTTGATGTGCTGTTAAAGTCTGAGTTATAGATTTATAACTTCTGAGTTGATTAATACCTGATTCCACAATGCAGGTGTAATTAAGGAAAATCAGTTGCAAGAAAGGACCTTTATTCCTACGCTATGAACATGCAAAGCCATGAACCAAGATGCAAGTTGTCTTCGTTGGCTAGTTACCTGACAAATGAATTTTCTATTGTTCTTACTTTTTTTTTTTATAAATGGTAAATTTTTATCAAAAGAATTGGGTATGTACACATGTATAGGGGCATACCCCAGTCGATAAGGAAGGACAAAACCTTGCTCAAAAACCTAAAACCCAATGTAAAGACAAAAAGGAACACAAGGCCCAAACATCGTGGAGCCCAACACACTAGGAAAAGCAACCTTACACCGAAGCCCAATGGATAGCCCAAAAGAAACCAAAATACAGACAGCCCATTGCAGGTAGGCAGCCGACCCAAGCACTGAAGCCCGAAGGTAAGTCATAGGACAGCACAGGAAGACGCAGCCCATGGTCCACAAAAGCAAGTGAGGCTAGTGAAGACTAATGACAATCTCCACGACGCCGTATGCAAGTCAGCTGCAGCGCAATGGCCAGGTGGCGCAACCTGCCCCAAGTGCCAAACCGACATGAAGCCCAAGGTTGTCGCACCACGATCAACTGCTCAAGTAGAACGATGTCGGGCACATGCGAGCCATAACGACGTCGAAGACGCCACAGGAAGCAGAAGCAGCTACGACATCGTTTTAAAAGCCACAAGAGATTCCGCAGCATTGGCAACTGCAGCCTCCCAGGCGTCAAAATGACACCAGAAAATAATGACACCAACACAACCACAAAATCAAAAGAAGAAAACCCAACCAACCGTGCTAGCCCCTCCCCATTAAAACGGTTCTTAAAGCATCCATGCTCAGCAGAATATGCATGCTAAAGGAACCAAGAAAAACAAACTAGGGAGAGGTAACCACGCCAGAAACCAAAAACGGCAGCGTGCCAATCCGCCACATCCAGTCAATAGAACGACACCGCATCGGCCTAGCAAAGAGGAAACCCAGATAATTTTTCCCGGATTCAATCGTAACAACAACGAACGCTCCAGAGGTAGCATACGACAGCGTATCAATAGCCAGCCTTCGGGGAAGCCTATCACCCATCGTACCCCCCCTCCATAAACACAGAGAATAGTACCAGTTTATCAATCACCCCGAGGCCAACGAAGGAGCCCTACCCACACCAGCAAAAGCACCCAAGGAACCAGCAGGTAGAAGGACGGGCAAACAGAACAGGGGCAAAACTCCACCCCACTGGATAGAGAGAAATCCTATCGCCACGCCACTGGGGGAGTTCGCAAACCTGAAGAGCTATGAAAACCGCATCGCCCACCTAGTGATTCTTCCACCAACCGAGGTCACAGATCAATTCCCATCCCCCGCCAAAATGCACAACCGGCCAAACCAGGCCCTAAGAAATAATGGACTATCGGGAAAAACGACATCGGAACACCCCCCACCCAATAACAAAATGAATGACCCCCCCCCATCACAATCAGACAACCGGGAAACACATCACCACCCCCTAGCCGCAGGACCCAGGGGAAATCAGTAACTCTTCGCCATCCCAAAACGGATGGCTAACGTGAAAGGCCCCAAAAAATATAAGCACCAGGACATCGTGGGCCCGATTAACAATGCAAATGGAAAACGACAGCGTAATGACTTATAGTTGTGGTCATTTTACTCTTCTAACTGATCTTAACGAAAACATTCATTCAATTAATCATTTATTTTTAAAAAAGATTTAATTAGTAAAAGAAACAGTACTCATAAGAAAGTTATTATACTCATTTTATATATTAAAAGTGAATTAAATTTAAAAATTGTAAATATTAAAAAATTTACAAAAATTAACACATAATATAAATGTGAAAAACTTTCAATTACATTTTAAAAAATAAATTTAAATTTAAATGTAGTGTGAATATTAATTACATTTATTTTAAGATTATATAAAAGTACCTTCATTATTTTAAGTCTCATTTATTTTTTATTTACGAAATGCACAAATTCATATATAAAATTAAGAAATGTTAAATAAATACATTTATGTATATTAATACTCGAATCAAAAGAATCAATATTTAATTGATCCTGATGCATTTAATCTTCTTATATGTAGAGAATATTGAACATGTATACAATTATTAAAAAGGTTTTAAAAATTAGATTAAACTGGCCTATTCAGTCGGAAATAATCTGAACTGGCTGTTGTTGTTTGGTTAGATTATAGGAAAGTTATCATATTTGTTAAAGAACTCATGATAGGATTACTAAAACTAATCTTAATATGTATTTATTATAGAAAAATGAATTTGGTTTTCAACTTAAAAAATATTAAATTTTATTATAACAATTAGACATCACATAAAATTAAAAAATTAACACCCATCTATAAAAAATGAAATTCAGTTCCAGTCTTAATTTCATGTATTTCAAAGTCATTAAAATTATTCTCTAAATTCATGCAAAATGAGGAGTGTATTGAACTTTTAAAATATGTCTTCCAAATTTACAAAATAACATTTTATAAATCTTAAACATATTTCTTATATACTGCAATTAATAATTATACATATAATTATTTTTGTTATTCTTAAAGTTTCGACTTACATTTATAAATAATATTTGTATCTTCGCGCCAGATGAAATAATATTCATGTAAAATGTTAGAAAGTTTAGATTATTGTTATATTTTTTTATATAATATTTATTATTATATCATTGTTGATAATTTATATTTTTTAATTACACGTTGTTAAAAAGTAATTATATTGATATTGATTCTCTTTCTTATAATTTTGTTGGAGATGTGCTATGAAAGAAGTTGATAAAAAACTTGAAGTAAGATAGTAAGAACTTATTAACTGTGGATAATGTTAAATAAGGGAAAAAGGTAATAGTTTTTCAATTTGAAAATTCTTTAGTTTTATACTTATATTCATATTTACATATGAATATGTAAAATTTTAATTTACTTAATATTTGATTAGGATTTCTACAACAAATTAAGTTCTATTATTAAAATTTTTTATTCATAACATATAAAATTATTTAAATCATAAATGTATTTAACTATTTTAACTTTTTCTAAAGTGTAATTATTCAACATAGAATTAATATCTTTTGTATTCAAAATTAAAACTTACGACTACAAAATATTATACTTAGTAATTTGAGGTTATATTTTATAATAATTGATAATAAATTATTCAATTAAAAATATAAATAAAGGCATGCATATGAAATAAAAAATATTATTTAATATTAATAATACATTATTATATTAATATTTAAAATATAAAATATTCAAATAAAATTAAGAATAATGCAAATCACTAACTTTAACAAATTCTTTTTGATAAGATAAAATAATATTATGAATATTGTACCAGCTCTGGTACAAGATTGTATTCTAATACAGTACTGTATCAATATTGGTCAATATTAGATACTGTTTTGGACAATTTCTTAAATGTATGAGATAGTCCGTGAGTTTTTTAAACATTGTATAATAGTCCATTAGAATATTATACTATATATTTCATAATTTTACATCAACCTAGTCTTCAAAAATCATAATAATAAATAATAACCATAATTAATATGAAATACCAATAATTTTCATATATTTCACTTATAAATAATAACCACAATTAATATGAAAAAGACAATCATCATATAAATATAAAATTAAGAATAATACATAGTATTTAAAATATTACAATTTTCTCATATAGTAAATAATAATTACATCAAAACATCAAATAAAAAGAATAATAAATATCCTTAACTCTCTAACTATTATAATTTACAACAAGAGCTTGTTATGAAGAAGCAATCAAGTAGAAATGAAACTTGAAACAAAAACTTACAATTACGTTGCATATATAAAATTTAATATATAAATCAAATATATTATAATTAAAAGAAGATGAGAAATAAAAACCTAGAGCTTCATTCAATCGTCTATGAGAAAATATTCGCTATAACTGCATTGACCTCAATTATCATTTGGTATAAAATCCTCATCATTGAGAGGAGCCTTATCATCATTATCATTCAAATTCAATGCACTAAACGACATGTCAATACTTTTCCATCTAAGATTATCTTCCAAATCAATCACATCTATCAAACCTAGTTTCTTAAAAACTCAATCCACCAAAAGATCAATATTATTAATGCAAATTGGATCTATTGAACTACTTGTTTTATTAAGAGTCCTAGTAAATAATAAATTTTAATTATTAAAAATTATAAGAAATTATATCTTAATTAATAATGATAATAACATACCTTTCTTGAAACTTTAATTTGTAACGAATGAAGACCAATTTCTTGTGATCTAATCTATTCATTTTCTTAGAATAGATGAATTCAAATGTGCTTCAGTTTTTTTTACAGCATCTTGCACTTACACATTAACTTAAAATTTGAATTGCAAACTTTTGCAATTCAAAAACATCAGTTCCGAATTGATTCCACCAATAATATGTAAGTCGTAAGACAAAAAAGGTAGTGTTAAACAAAGTGATAATTCATTTTCAATAAGTAAGAAAAGAGAATAAGCTAATACCTATAGAAAGTTATGCTCTTTCTTCTAAATAACTTTTAATTTCAAAAACTAAGCAACTTAAAAGTTTACCTCTATAGTTATCAATAGAAGAAGCAATGTATCCTGGATCGTATAGAGGTTATTACATCCACCATATGCTGATAATAGTAAGATTAGGACGCATTGAATGCTACACCAGTATCATCCCACTATCTAGCCATTGTAATATCTATATTGTGAGTTGCATTTCTTGATTGCAAAGCATTACAAATTGAAAGCTGAGCTCCATGAGTTGTTCGTAGTGAAAAAAAATTATTCATCTGCCTTCTTATTTTCCTAACATCATGTCCAGATGTAATATTCACTTTTTATTGGGAAGGAACATTACCACTACCACCACTACCTTCAACATTTCCACTATCATCATTAACACTAGCAAAAGTGCTTTCACTAACAATTTCATAATTCAATCTCTCCCTTTTATCTTTCTCTTGTTAATATTTTTCAAGAAAAGTTTTCATTTATCACTTCACATCATGACTTACTTTTTACAAAGTTCTACTGCTCCTCTAACCTCATCTAAATACTTCCTTAATTGGGTTATTCCTCCAACTTTCAAATGCTTGTTACAAAACAAGAAAGTAGGATGATTCTTCATATGGGAGACCAATGCAACATGAGCCAAAACTGGATCACTGTATCTTCCTAAAACAGTAAAATGTTCAAAACTACTTAAACTTCTTTTCATTTATCTCAAAATAAAGAACACATAATTTTATTACACAATATGCATGTTCATCTTATATAATATAATTCATTTTATATCATTACATCATACACAGTTCAATTTCATCCAACACAATTTAATTTTATCCAACACAATTCATCAATAAGTCAAAAACCAACTATTTGAATATTCAGTATACACAATTACACAATACGCATGTCTATCATATGTAATATAACTTATTTTGTATGATTACATCATACACAATTCAATTTCATTCAATACAATTTAATTTTATCCAACACAATTTATCAATAAGTCATAAAACTAACAATTCAAGTATTCAATATACACAATTAATCAATATACATGTCTATCATACGTAATATAATTTATTTTATATGATTACATCATATACAATTTAATTTCATTCAACACATTCACATTTTATAGAACACAATTCAAAATACACTTATTTTTCCTTCTACTATATGGCTATTCTTTCCTCATTTTTTATGTCTCTTTGAAAAGTGAAAGAAAAGAAAAACCAGAGTCTTGTCTTCTTACGATAAAATTGACCAATGGTTTGACAAATTAGGTGGTATCCAAAAGTAAATCCGCAAGCTTTCTTTGTCTATTCTATGATATGCACATCAATTTAATTGTCATAACCAATCAGTCAACTTATCAACGTGAACTGACAACTTAATTAAAAGAGATTGCTAATGGGTAATTGAAAGAATCAATAGATCCATGCATTTATTAAATGAAGAAAATATAGATACAATTATACAAATCAACTATATATTTAGAAAATGTTAATTGTTTGAAAAATACAATTAATTAGATTTTAGTTT
This sequence comes from Erythroxylum haughtii, assembly GCA_025504935.2. Taxonomy (NCBI): domain Eukaryota; kingdom Viridiplantae; phylum Streptophyta; class Magnoliopsida; order Malpighiales; family Erythroxylaceae; genus Erythroxylum; species Erythroxylum haughtii. The sequence goes on along the minus strand of JANSVB020000425.1, from coordinate 4,272,915 downwards.
TATCATATAATTACAGGGACTTCCTCAGCTCCTTCTTCACAGTCGTATTATTATTAATTAGCAATGATATAATTTTATACTCAATACTATTATAATAATTTTAAGAATATGTAACCACTAACAAAATATTATATCAATCAATTATTTACCAATACTATTATGCTAATTTTAAGAATATGTAACAAAATATTAAATCAATTAATTATTTACTTTAAAATTTAAATACTATCAAGATTATTTTACATTCTCATTCTTGGTTTTAAATTGAAACTTTCAACTCTCAGTTTATGCATGCCCGTTGCATTTCATTCACAACTTCCTAAAAAAATTTAAGATAAATAAATCCCCCATAAATCAAACCACAACTAAATCAGTTAGAAACCAAACCCCCAGGGTGAAAAAAAATCGTGCATTATTTATTCATTTCATTCAACTCCGATTCTCCAGGTATCTAATTCCCTCTGTTTTAAAAATTGGATCAGATCGGTCGGTTCGACCGATTCGACAAGTGATCGGTCGACTTTCTGATCCGATTTACTCTAAAAATAGATTCTTAATTGAACCAGTAAGAACCGGTCAAAATAGGTCGAACCAGTTCGGTTTGACCTGTCTGACCACTGGTTTAATAAATTTTTTATTTATTTTTATTATTTGGTATATTTTTATATTTTTTAATATTTTTAATATTATATATAATTAAATATAATTATTGTATAATTATAACGTCACACCGGTTCGACCGGTGGTTGAATCGGTCGAATCGGTCAAACCGATGATCAGTAAGACCTCCGGTTCAATGTCTGGTCCGGATTTCAAAATACTGCTAATTCCAACCCAACACAAATAACCTCTGTTTTAAAACCAGACCGAATTGACTGATTCGATCGGTGATCGATCCGCTATCCAGTCTAATTCACTCTAAAAAATGGGTTCTTAATTAAACTAGTAAGAATCGGTCAAAACCGATCAATTGATCGGTTGAACCAGTCCAATTCGACCTGTTCAACTAATGGTTCAATAGATTTTTTATTTTTTAAATATTTTTTTATATTATTTGATATATTTTTGTACTTTTTAAATTTTTTAAATATTATATATAATTAAATATAATTATTGCATAATTATAAGTCGAACCAGTAACTAATAAGACCAATAAGACCTTCGATTCGATTTCCGATCCGAATTTTGAAACACTGCAAATAACAAATCCAATTCACAATTTAGTTCCAAGTTCCAAGTTCCAACAATCCAACCCATTTACAATAACAATTCACAAATACAATTAAGCAAAAAAAAATCAATTGAAAACACACCACAAAAAAAACACAACGTATTGCTTCGAGTTTTTGGGTTGGGTTTGGATCTGGAACATTTCCAGATCTGGCTATTCCAGGCAGCGGTGGACGGTGGTGGCAGGAGGAGAGTAGACAGTGGACAGTGGAGTGGCGAGGAGGAGGACTGAAGTCGTTCAGTGGAGGAGGGCTGCTGGTGCGGTGGTGGCGTGGAGGAAGTCGTGTGGGGGTTATGTTGTCGCCGGAGAAGGAAAAGCAGCCGTCGGAGAGGATAACGACAGAGAGAACGGAGAGTGTGTCGTGTGAGAGAGAACGGAGGAGGAGAGTGAGATAGAGAAACCAAAATGAAAAATGAGAGACGAAATGAAAAGAGAAGAGAAAGAGGAAGGAGAGCTTGGGGGTTTCGATTTCTCGGGTTTTCCGACAGTTTGGAGCAATACCCGGTAAGTTTAAGTTCTTTTAATCTTGTTTTCGGTTGGATTAAACCTTAAGATAGTTTGGTTTGATGTTAAACGATGGTTTAGGGTTTTTGAGGAAAAATGGTTAGAAATCCTTGGATTTTTGTGTTTGTGATGGATTGGAAGCTTAGGATGGGTTAGAAATGTAGTAGAGGACTTGATCTATAGCTTGGTTGTGTTGTTTTGCAAGATGGGAAGGATTTGTGGTTGAAAAAGTCAGAAATCTGGGTTCGGGAGGCGTTTCCCCGACCCGCACGTCGCGACGTGCTCAAGAGCACGCCGCGGCGTGCGAAGTGGATGTACGCTACGGCACACACGCAGGCCGTTAGCCATGGCCAGGCCGCGGCGAGCGTGATCTTCGCCGCGGCGAGCGTGTTCTTCGCCGCGGCGAGCTCCAGCCTTCCAGAACAAAATTTTTTAGTATTTTGGGCATAACTTTTGGTGTAGATGTCCAAATGATGTGCTGTTTGATTCGTTGTGATCTAGAGGATGAGAGCTACATGTTTTGTGGAGAAATGAAATTGAATTTCAGTCTTTAAAGATTTCATAATTGGATGGAAATTTAAGTATAGATTTTTGTTACCACATAAGGATAGTCCCTTTATGTTTGGAGTATCACTTATGGATTTATGAAACAATTGATTGATCTTGGAGTCTCTAGAATTTCTCTAAGTGATTATGC
>JANSVB020000425.1:4240833-4258262 GCA_025504935.2 Erythroxylum haughtii | reverse complement strand
TCAATCTCTTTGAAATTGTAATGACATGAAGAATTGAAGTTCCTTTTGTATATGAGTGTGTTTAGCCTTTAGTTTGAGTGAATGTGTAAATGTTGGGAGTCGGGTTTCAGAAATTGGGAGTTCGCCGCGGCGAGCTAGTCTTTCTCCACGGTGCATCCCATAAGAGTTCGTCACGGCGAAGCCAAGGTTCGCCCAACATCTGTAACCTAAAGTTCAAAAATACTTTTCTTAGAGAGAAAAAGTAAGGCTAATGCCTAAAGAGGCTAATACAACTGATAAGGAATACTTTGTGAGAGAGACCTGAAGAGGCTCTGTAAGTGTAGACAGAATACTTGTAAAGTTGAAAGAGTATAGTGAATCTCAGACTAACTCTGAGGACTAGACGTAGCCCAAGGTTTGGGGTGAGCCAGTATAAAATCGCAGTATCTATTCTCTAACCCTTATCTTTTAATTTTCTTGTTGTTAGACGATTAGATAAAATTACTTGTGATTACAATGATTATCAACTTTAGCAAAGTATTTTAGTAATCATTTGATTTTTCGTAAAGAAATTCAAAAGGTCCAAAAGATTAATATTTTCTAAAAGATTACACAATTCAACCCCTCTTCTTGTGTAGTTTACGTATCATATCAGATTTCTATATTATCAAGTGATTTACTTCAGTAACTGTAGCAGCATGCATGATCAACACAGAGAGTTGGAGCAATGCCATGCATGATCATGTAGGGGAAACAGGATCATGCAAAAGCTTTTCTAGGTTGTTATTTTTTGTATACTTTGACAACTAGGGACTATTTTTGGAACAAGAACATGTGAAAAAACACTAGGTAAAACCCTTTAAGGCTCAAGTGTGTATAAAGGAAGAGAACAACATCAATTGACAACTTAGAAAACATAAAAAGAGGAGATTAAAGAGCAAAAATCTAAAGCAAAAAAGTTGCAATTTCCAGCTCAAGGCAAATAAGAGAAGACATCCAGATTCAATTCTCTATTCTTTTCTTTTATTACATTGTTGTTATTGAGTGTTCATGATGATTCAATTGTCATATATAGTTAAATCTATAGATTGCTAAAAAAAATTAAGAATTACTCTTGATTTATTTGTTAAACTTATCATTCTTAATTTAATGAAATATGCTGGTGATGTTTATTGCTTTATATTCAATTTGATTTAAGAGATTAGATTGGATCACTTATGTTCTGTTTCACAATGAAAGTTGGTACCTCAATAATCCTATAAACATAAAATTAATAGGCAATTGAAGAGAGATCTTAATTGTTTATTAGTTATTTATGGGTTTGCTTAAATTTAGTTACAAAGTTAGGAAGAGTTTTGATAAATTAAAATATCACAATTCAATTTATATTTTTTTAATTAGGATTACTTGATTAGATCTCGACAGAGGGTAATCTTAATTATTAGATATCGAGGATCAAGTATGATTAAATCAAGAAGGTGAAGTGAAAACAAATAAGGATATAAGTAATTCCTAATTTTCATCATTGATCAACCAATCAATACACTGTTGTTTAATTATTAATTCTTTTTTAGTTTATTAAATTATCTTTTTTTACCTCAAACAAAGTTTACAAGAATTGTTAGTTACTATAATCCTCATAGGGTGACACTTTTTATGCTATAAGATACAATTTGTATACTTGCAGTAAAGAAAGTTTTTAATTTAAAACTTGAATAGGTTTCAAATTCATGAAGTGTAAGAAAGCTGAAGATGGAAAACTTATGCACATATTAATTTCACTAAAATATGATCGAGCATTAAGGGTTAGAGTTTATATAATGAGGATGGATGATATAGCTAATAGACTAAGTAGGTTTCAAGTTCTAATATCAAACTCTTTCTTGAATCATTCATCAGGTGTAGAATTCTTTACTATATGAGTTTAGTTCCTTAAAGACAATTTATAATACTAGGAAGGAGATTTGGACAGTGAATGAATTGATCTACATTTGTATCTAATAATAGAAGAAGATTAAACATGAGAGGGGTCGTATAATGAACTTAACGTCTAAATCCTTTAGACCTAAAAGGAATTACAAGAATCTAAACAATAAGTGAAAGAAGAATAAGGGTAAGAAGGATGGAGAGAAATACAATAATTCATCTGGTGATGTTAATAAGAATAATGTTAAATTTAACATTGGAGAATTTGAAGGAGTTCTATTATTATAAGGCTTCTTTGACAAAGAAAGAAAAAAAAAAGATAACCTTAAGATTTTAGTTTATCTTAGTCATCTTTAACAGATGTAGCATTAAATAGTTGGTAGGTAAATATTGGTTCTTCTATTCTTATTTCTAATACATTACAAGAAATGAGGATCAAAAGAGGCCAAGTGAAAAGGAGGTAAACATTGCATAAGTAATGGAACCAGAATAAAAGTAGAGTACGTAAAAAATATAAACTTGTATTTGATATTAGGTATAGTATCATGTTAAATGAAGTGGCAAAGGTGTCTATTATGAGATGTCGTTTAATTTAATTTTCTTTTTAGTGATAAAAACTTTTTATTGTCCCTTAATTATATTATCAATGGTGAATATTTGTTAATGATAGTCTTTATGGTTTGGATTTGAAAGATCATAGTGAATTGGCTATAAATATTGAAGGATAAGGAATTTAACCAAAGAGAAGTTATTCACTTTATGATGTAAGAGAGTCATATTTTAAAGAAAAAAGTTGTGAATTGATTAAGGATGAAATACTTTCCAATTTATTTTATAATTATGTTGGTAATGTATGTGTAGATTGTATTAGAGGTAAACTCACTAAAAGTATGAAAAAGAGATGCCACTAGGAGTATTAACATTTTCGATCACTCATACATATATTAATAGGCCTTTGAATCCCGCCATTGATAAGAAGAAATTATTATGAATTTTAGTGACGATTACTCTCAATGGTTATATGTATTTCATTATAAATAAGTCTAAGGCCTTATAGAAGTTTCAAATATACAAAAATACAGGTTTAGAAGCAACTTAATAAACCTGTTAAGATTGTTAAGTTAGACCTTAGTGGAGAGTATTATAGCATATATGGAGATTTTTGGCAAGAGAAAGAATTTTTTGCTAAGTTTATATGGGATTACGATATATTTTCATAATACATAATGTCAAGTACACTTAAGCATAACAAAGTAGTAAAATGGTGCGATTACATACTAAAGGATGTGGTGAGGGGCATAATAGTGAGATCAAAGCTCTTTAAGTATCTCTAGGATAAGACATCGAAAATGATATTATACATTCTGAACCATATTCTAAGTAAGTCAATTTATAAAACTCATTTTAAACTGTGAGTAGGTAAGAAGCCCAGTTTGAATCATTTGAGGATTTAAGGTTGCCTAACTAAGATAAATATTAACTCACTTGAGGAAAAGTTAGACCTTAGGACAGCCTTTAGGTTCTTTATAGACTATTATGAAGGTTTGAAATGCTACATGTTTTATTGTTCTGGTTATAGTACCATAATTGCAGAGACATTGATTATGAAGCTTTTAAAGAATGATGTAGCACATGTATAATTGAGAGTTGAAGTAATAGAAAGTCTAACTCAATAGTAGTGTATGTTACTATAGTTTATGAGAGAGATGTTTAGGTACTTTTAGAGGTATGTAAGGATAATTTTAATAAAATTTTAGCTTCTAGATAGGCTTAAACCCATTAGTTGAAGTAGATGTTCAAAGCCAAGTGAAACACTAAAAGCAAAGTTGATTGGCTTTATTTTAAAAAAGAAAGGTTGTTCGGCTTTAAACAAGACTTGAGGCTAAAGAATATACTTAAAAAGAGGGAGTAGACTATACTGATACTTTCTCACTAGTCCCAATCTAAGACTTATTCTATATCATTATAACTTTGACAATTTATTTTGATCTTGACCTTCATCAAATGAATGTCAAGAAATCCTTCTTAAATAGTGATCTAGTGGAGGAGGTGTATATACAACAATTTAAGGGTTTTAAGATGAAAGGGAATGAGCATTATGTTTGTAACTTGAGAAATTCACTTTATGAATTGAAGCAGGTATTACAATAGTGGTATTTGAAATTTTGCTAAGTGGTTACAACTTTAGAGTTTGAGGAGAACACACTTTAACTCTTGTATATACTGTAAATTTAGCGGATGTTGTTAGTCTTGTATGTGGATAACATATTGCTACTCGACAATAATTTAAACATGTTTGAAAAATGTAAAAAGAAAGCTTTCAAAGAATCTTAACCAAAATCCTAGTTATTCTTAGAGTGGAGATTTATAGTGACAAATTGAAGAAAGTTTTAGGCCTAACTTAAAAGGCTTATGTAGATAGAATATTAAAGAGGTCGAACAATCAAGATTGTAAATTGGGCGTGTCAACTTTAGTCAAAAGTATTAGTTGAGAAAGGAGCAATTTCATCATAATGAGGGGGAAAATGTTGAGAAAAGTTGCATTCCTTATAGTAATGCACTTAAAAGAGTCTGATGTGTTTAAAGGTATGTACTAAGCATGATGTTATTTTCGTGATTAGTGTTCTTGGAAAGTATTTGTCAAATCCTAATAATGAACATTAGGATGCGGTAAAGAAAATGTCTGTACGCACAAAATTAGACATTATGTGTTTAGTTATACGTGTGTAGAAGATCTAAGTATTATTGGATATGTTGATGCTAAGTTACATCTTTATGTTAGCTAGAGATACTGGGTCTTGAAAGAGTTCTGAACAATCTGTTGTGTCCTGAAAATTAAGATTATAGCTTGTTTCGGGCAGGAGCACATGCCAATTGGTTTGCTTCGGAAGTGAAACTACCTTCTCATTTCACAGCACCTTTTGCGTGTCTACAATCATGTAGGATGTACATGGTAGCTCACATCTCAAAAGTACCAAAAACCAATCCTATAGACTTTACCCTTTGTTTTCCGTTTCTCCAGGAGCATCACAAATGCTTTAATTAGGTGGCATTTTCCTTGTTGAGAGGTTAAGAAATTCATGATACTACTCTGGAAATAAAAATGCAATACAGCAAGAAGCAGGACGAACGACGAAGATACTAGGATTTGTCAGAATTTTGTGAGAAACAACAATCTAAATTCCAAAATGTAATCCTCTCATTCCAAAAATATTCACAATAAGCTATAGTTGACTATCATCATGTTTATGTAAATGTGGAATGTAACTTTAACCATTTCAGATGTCAGTTGTTTCCTATTACAACACATCAATGCAAATTCATCGATTCCATTGGCGACAAGGCTAAAACTGCAGAAATCTAGAATAAAAATCCAACCACACCCCCCAAGTATACGCCCATATCATATGGTGAAAACAAATTGAGGCAGGGATGACGGTGAGATTATTAGCTTTTATATACAAAGTACATATTATTGCCATAACTGAACTAGGGAACAGATAACAACCCAACCTGCATTTGATTATGTAAACTCTAGCAAGGCAAAATAAGCATTAGGTACATACATTCCTGTCAGACAAGGAGAAATTTTCAATCCCTTCACAAAAATATTGTTAATTAATACGTAACAACAACAATATCAACAACACCCAGTATAAATCACACTGATACGCGAGATTTAGAGATCTAATAATATGTAACCTTATTCCTAACTAGTAAAGAGGCTGTTTCTAAATAAAACCAGCCTAAATAACTTAATACTGTAAAATCATCAATTTTGAACCATACAGTAAGCTCCATAGCCAAATATGTATAAAGAAATCAGTTCAGGAAATAATTTAATCTCTACGTAGCCCCACAAACAACACACTTCCTTTGAATGTCTCTTGTTGTGCCATATGGATGTTTCGTCAGCCTCTCTGTAAGATTAATATATACCCGTACATAAAGGAGCAGGTCAGGCATCTCCTGAAGTTCTTTCACAACTTATGGAAGAAGACTTCACACCAAAAAACGATTTGTATCTAATTTCTAATATCAACGACAAAAATCAACAAAGAAAAGCCTCCCCGCTAAACCCAATCTGAAGGAGTTTTTAATGTCCAAGGGATTCAGTTAATATTGCAACAGCTATATCCATCATCACCCAGCCATCCGCAAAATTGCACAATCTTGCAGTCGCTTCATCCAAGGTTGTTACAGTTTTGTAGGTAAGTTGTAAGTCTTCTTAAGGAACTTTGCTGCTGTTTCATCATCCCGATAACACAAAACTCTCAAGAGTGTGTTTGGTTCAATAGGGTTCCAGTGACCTGAGGTTGGAGGCAAGGGAAATCTAGATTTAGCAGAAGACCCACAGGTATCTAAGGTTATACTTTTAAATTGCTCAACTAGGCTCTCAGTTGCCGTACGATACAAAGGAAGGATTCCTTTAACTGTTGTTGAGTACTTATCAATTAAATCAACTGGTAATCCATCACCATTGGACCAGAATAGATCTGTAAGAAACTTAAAATCCTCCTCAATCATTTGAAAATCTGCAAGAGTAAAAGCACGTGAAGGGCCTCCAGCAAGCAAAATCAAAAGGAATCCCTCTAGTGAAGCCTTCATCACATCAGTAATCACACGTGTTCTGACTCTATCATGCACTGTGGAAGCAATAATTTCCAAATACTGCTCAAGCTCCTGCAAGAAGGGCTCAATCCTGGAAGATGAAACTTCTCCAACATATAGACCATCCCAAAGAACATGACTCAAATCATGAAAGACAACCTTGTATGCTGCTGCCTCACAGAGCAGTTGGATCCCTTCAATACAAGCAGCTGCCGAGAGCTCAAATCTTCTAAATGTTCTGTTTGATAAATCATCCACATGAGTGGATTTTGAACTCCTCAACTGGACAACTACTCTTTTCTCTAACACTTCCAGCTGTGTTCGAAGGTGCTGCAAAGTATTAATACGTACACATAGCTGAGGTATTCCCCAGGAGGCATCACCATTCACAGTGCCAACCTGAGACTTCCTCCTCTGGGGTGCTTGTGACTTTTCCTTCTTTTTAAAAACATTAAATTTTGATCCCATACTACATCTAGTCAATGCAGGCAATGAGGGAATGAAAGTGCTTCGGGTCCCTGCACATTAGAAGAAAATTTTCAGGCATGACAACACTCACCATAGTTGCTTTATCAAATATGGTTTTGAAGACCAGGAATCACATACCACATCCAGATTTTGCCTTTAATATGTAATTTTGCAGGCAATGGTCAAGGCCAGAGATCAAATCAGGAAGGACCACTGCATGCACAGGTATGGGCAACAAGAAGAATGCTTCCAATATTTCATCTACCAATCGAAGAACTTCAACAGCAGAAGGAGCAATTCGCTCTTTATTTGCCTGTGGATTCCATACCTATATTAAAAATGGGAAAGTCAGATTGTTGATAATTGATCAGAAACAATACAAATAATCAACTTATAGTGACTCAGTTTTTAACCAGCCTTCAACAGAAGATCTGGGTCTGGTTGCTATGCCTACCACCAAAATTTTCGTTCTATCCCCTGCAGATGGACTAAATTACTCAAGTGCACAATCTTTTCAGTAATTTTGAACTAATAGAGCAAAACACATGAACTAAAGGAAAGCTAACAGCAATTATTCCATCAAACACTTGGTAAGTACGCAGATGAAGTGTCACATATACCTCCTGTAACAAATTTCTCTCCGCCCATTCCTTAAGTCTGTCAACTCTTGACTTTATCCATGACTTCATCAAATTTCCAATTAAAACCTTAGCTTCATAAGGAGGCATTTCACGGATTATTGACTTTCCTCCATCTTCACTATCTACCGAATCTTCAACTGCAATCTGCACAAGATCTTTCTCCAATTTGTCTGCAGCAGTCAGCACCTGTATAGCATCAGGTGTCAACTCAGTAATAGCTGAGATGAATTGCTTCAGCTCATTCCCATAACAAGAATGGAGGGTAGCCACAGCCACACCAGCTGCATGAGGATGCCATTTCTTCAGGATTGGAGAAAATATTGCCTTCTCATTAAAGGCGAGTTCACTGGCAGATTCCGCAAGAATGGACAGGATGGGACTATGATTTTGCTGGTGTTTAGATAAGTGTCTCCTAGACTTGATCTGCTCCATTTTCTGTCTTAAGAAGATTAAATAAAACCTCAAGTCATCAGCTGACATGCTAGGTCCATGATTATGCAAATATAGAACAGATGAGCTGTATACTGGTCTAGAAACAGATGATTTCCTGAATTGTGATAGACTTTGCAGAACTGAATGCCAAGGTACTTCCATTTAAAGTTGCATACTTGTCCTAAGCTTATTTAAACAAAATTTAAATAATCACAATGGTCTAAGGTCCAAATCCTCAGGTGAGGATAGCAGAACAGTCAACTCAAATGTCTACATGAGGTATAAAGGACCTATAACAAACTTAGTTAAAACTGAAATTCCATAATGAATCTTAATGGATAACAAATTCAAACATTTGATTATTTCTGGCAAGTACATTTTACAGAATTTGGGAAACTTGCCTGTGAGAAAGCAGCTCGAAGGGATGACCTAATATATGTATCAATCCTATCACAAGCAACATCAACTTGTTTCCTTCTCCCACGATATTCTTGAGATATATCTTCAATTAAGATCTTTGCTGCTACAGCTCCCAAAGAAACAATGCTTTGCATTGACTCCGTATTATCACTGTTAAAGCAATCACGGTAAGCAAGAAGTTTTTTTTCTGCCCAACCCAAAATTGAACTTAATGTGGAGCTTAAAACCTTGACATAATCTGGATCCTTAGCTGCCTTCGCATCCTTTTCAACATCCATTAACAGATTGTTGGCAGCAAACAACAGGTCTTCCTCAACTTCACCGGTTACAACATAATGATGAAACAAAACCCACAAAAAGCAGACATTATGCAACATCTGGTTCATTCCTAGTATTCCCCAAGTCTTCTTTATGAGTTCCAAGACCTCATCAATCTCTTCTATGACAGTTGTTTCATCATGAACATCAAAACATGCATCTAAGAGCATATTGTAGAGTCTAAGATTCAATGAGAACCCGTCAGCCCAGTGACATGTAACAGAAACAGACCCATCAGATGATTTACAGGAAAGAGACATAACAACACTGCGGAGAGCTTGCATTGATTCACCATTCTTCCCAGTATCAATTGGTTTTTCTAGCGCCCCACGTATAATCTGCTGGAGGCGCCATGGAGCATTGTCTGTCTTCTCAGGTGGCAGGTAAGGATGTAGAAGCAGTCCAGCTTCTAGGAGCTTCAAATTTCTCCGCTGCCAAGTTTCATATTCTTGCTGATTAGGAAAATCTGATGGCCTGATCTGCTGCAGTAGCTCCAGAGGGAGGACCATAGATTCCATCCGCCTTCCAAGCTGATAAAGTGCAAAAACCCCAACGCCGTAACTGACCACCCTTGACTCGGAATAAATATAGCATAATAGTTTGAAAAGCATATACATTTAGACGAAATCATATAGTAGCTGATAAACTCATCGTGCAAGAGGAACATCGTCGATCATTGAGAAAAGGAAAACTGGGATCGCATTACTCGTTCATGCTATCCCACTAATTTCAATTTCTACCCTTTTCACTCGTTTAATTTCAGAAAGTAGAAGATTAATATTTAAACTTTATAAGTTAATTGTTCTCTCCATTTCACCATTGAAAATGCAAAAGGAAAAGGAATTTAAGAACCCATAAAAGTAAGAGAATGTACAGACAAATAATAAAGCATCCAAAGGAACCAAACAAACTCCCAATTATAATATCAGAATATAAAAAAAGCCAAATTACCATAATTCAAAGAAACCAAACTTCAATTTTCCAAAAATATATTTTCATTATATGCTCAAAAAAAGACTGAAGAAGCTACGAATTCGATCCAAAGCAAATACACAAACCTGGCCAGCAGCAATTCTTAACAGAGCTCGTCGAATTCTGGAATCAGTTTGCTCCGAAACTCGCATCTGAACCCTAAGCAACTCACCAATCGTGACCGCTTTTTGCGCTGTCCCTAGACTCGTCGGTTTACCGCCACCGTCAACTCTCTTCTTCCCAGAATTCGACTTCATTCCCAGCGCCTTCTTCACCTTACTAGCAGCAGAAGACGTCAGCGAGCGCTGGAGCGACGGAGCTGAAGATGCCGGAGCCTTGTCAGCAGCCCTCTCAGACTGGGGGATGTAGGTCAAGGGGCGGGTGCCGGAGCTCCGGCAAGCGGCGATTAGGATCTCATAGGCGGACTCGCGGAGGTCGGAGTCGGACAAGGTAGTGGCGGGGTCACCAAACGGTGACCTGAAGTCAGAAGCGACACGTGGATTGTGAGAAGGAGGAGGAGGCATAGGAGCGTGAACGTAGGAGTGACGCTTGGAACCGCCCAAGGACTTGTCCCTGAAGATGTGCGACATGTCGGAGGAAATAAGTAAGTAGTAGGGAGGTTGGGAGGGGGTCCATCAATGCATCTTTTTGCTTTTTTATGTGATTCTTGCTTGAATTTTAGGGAAGCCGAAGCACCCTTACAGACGACTTGCTTTGTACTTTGATTGACAGAGTCTAGTGGGGACCTGAGGAGAGAGACAGAGAGAGAGTTTTTACTTTTTATCGAAGAAGCGTGCTGGTGCTGGTGCTGGTGGCGTGAAACAGAAAATTGTTAGTTTGGCCTTCACATTAGGCAACAGTAAACATTTTACGTTCTTATTAATTTAATATATTCAAATATTGATATGTTCTTTTTGGTTTTCAATTTATTCTTCGTTTGCCTGATTAAATACAAATAAATACTCCGTTTACTTTTAAATTCTCGCCACCAAAATCCATATGGCATCCCGTTATTGACTTACGAATATTACTTAGTTCCAGCAAGTAAATGACCATGAGTTCCAATTCTATTGTTGTTATCATTATTAATGGGATTAAAGGCACAGAAGGTTGTTATTAAAAATACAATTATTAAATTAATTTAGAATTGTATCAATATAGTCATACAATTCTTTTTAATATGATAAAATCTTTGTTAGTAATTTCAAAGAAAAGTATCAGTAACAGAAAATGCTCCCTTATTTATCTAAGGATTTTTTGCAATAATGGTTATTGTTTAAAATTAGTAATATACGTCATTTTATTTTTGTCCCGTAAGGACAAGACGTCAAGAACACAAACATGGCGGTCTCATAAAATAATTTGGAAAGGTCAAAACACAGACTGGGTTGCTAATACTATAGGTTATAATGAATAGCTACTTGAAATCAGTGGTGTAGTGCGGTCAACATTGCATTGTTAACACTCTATTGGATGTAGTCTACGTTACATTACTTTTTATCACACAACTTGCATCCTAAGCAATGCCATTTTCTAACGAAACAAAACAAAATAGATCATTTTCTTCTGTAATTGACCTAAAGCCTACCGTTTCTTCTTCACGCTTGGCTCCTCCCACCATCCGTTCATCAAACCGGCAGGACTTATTCATAACCAGAAAAATCAAGCTGTCCTACGTTCCTAATTCCAGTATATTAAAATGATCTAAGAAAACACATATTCCACCAACCCAGTAAGTACTTTTTTTTAAAGCAATCCCCTAAATTTAGTAGAGTTTCATAGAAGTAACATTGATTCAATCTTCCAATTGGTTCTCGAATCTTTAATTTAATGTGATATTACCCACTCGATTAAAAAGTATTTTTAATCCAAAGATGTGCTACTTAATTAGGGATTTTTCAAAATGGGTTATTAAGCTAGCTTTCTAGCAAACCCACCATTACTTGTAATTTTTATCCCTTAGCCTCGTGTCAACTTTCAGGTGGAGATCTCGCTAATAAGAAAGCTTTCGTGGTTTCTATCCAACATCTAGCCCATATCACACTAGGCCTAACTATTTTGGGCTCTATCCCTCGCACAACACACATAAATAAACCTTCAACTGCAGTATTTATTTCTCTGTAGGCACATATTTATTTCCCTGCTGTTTTTCGTTATATACATGAATAAATACTTACTCTAATTTATACATATTTCATTTAGTTTCCCTCTCCGATTAGTATACAATGTCCTTGATCACACTCAGACTTGACAAATATTTGTAAGAAACAAACTCCAGCATTGGGAAGTCGCTGGTTTAGTGGCATGTCCTTTATTTTTTTTTGGAACGTAGGATCAAATTAAGTTAATATATTAAGGTAAAGCTCTCTTTCTTTAACCCTATTCTATTCACAATGTAAAATATCAAAATTTTGAATTTTGTTCACAAACTAAGAAGATATGAAGAAAATTTTATGCTGGCTCAAATTAAGCTATACAAAAGGTAAACACCCTCTTTCTCTACCAGATGCCAAGAAGATATTTAACAGAAATTTCTGGACCTAGCGCAGGTGCGTTAATTTGAACAAGTTTTGTAGTTAAAGAAATTGAACGCTCAAACATGTATTAGAGGCTACAATACACCATTAACGAAATTGAACGCTCAAACATGTATTAGAGGCTACAATACACCATTAACTCAAACTCTAAAACTAAGATGGCTATATGGAGCTGAATTACATGTTTTTTATGTGTAGGTACAAAGAAGAGTTGTCCGTATACCAGTTTTCACCACATCTAAATCCTGAGTCAATGATTACAAACAAATTTTTTAATTTAGTGAAAATTTAAATCTATCTTAGTATGACGCCAACTAAATTAGACATTACCACATCTTCTTCACTTAAACTCGTAGACCCAACATGGAGACTCTCTACTAGCGTGGGTGGGTATTCGAAGATCTGAGCATCGGATGCCCGAATCTCTGCAGATTTTTAAAAGATAAAGAAGACTAAGCCTCAGCCCTACAGGATCTTGAAGTGAAGCGATGTAAACCTTACCTGTTGGGTGTTGAGACGATGCATGCGGAATCAACACATGGGCAGAAGCCCGAATTTGGTGTCTTTTCTTGTAGGAGTCGAAACAGGGAGAGCAGATTACTATCTGCAGGGCTTCTCATTAGGACTTTTAGTATGAGGGGCTAAACGGCAGAGTTTTAGGCTGGTTTTTGTAAGACTTCTATTGTACGCTACTTTGTTTATTCAATTAATTTCTTTTTATTTTCAAAAAAAAAATAGTAGACCCAACAAATAGACTTCAAATTTTAAAACTAAGATTATGTGTGTTATCTCAAGATTTTGATGAAAATCTAATAAATACAACTAGTTTGAGTTAACAATGGATCAAGCCAAATATAGGTAAGGATGACAATGAGTTAGGCCGGGCCGAGTCTAGACTAGCCTAATCTATAGGCTTACTAGCCTGTGACCCTACCCCAATTCAATAGAGCATAAATAGGACAGGCCAATCGGGTCAGATTTATTAATTTTTAAAAGTAAATTAAAAAAAGACTTCATTTTTTGACAAAATGATGTCGTTTTGTCAAAAAAGTCAAGCCTCGGGTTGCGCTGGGCTTGAACAAGAGCACAACCCATGGCCCAATCAGGCTAAAAACTCTTGACCTGTGGCTCGTTGACTTGAAATAGGCTCGGGCCGGATTATCATCCCTAAGTTTATGAAACCTCACGCCCCTTATAGGTGACATAAACAAACATGCCAAACAACAAACTAGTAAGTGTTGATACCCTAGGTTTTGTTTACACAACATACAAAATGATGTTTTATTTACATACACTATATTGTTTTATGTATGTGGGAAGTTTGAGTTTCAGATCAGGTGGAGCCCAAACTCAACTTCGATCTAAAACTCAAATTTTTTAAAAAAATGTCCATCCATCTCTAGACCCAATCAACTTGGGCCAACTACAATTAGGAAATTTTATCATGCCTAATTTTGCTGACTAACAAAGCTCAAATTACATCTAAATTACATCTTTATCTATGTCCATACATAACTTTAAATCAATATATGCTCAATTAATTAATGACAATCTTATTTTGAACATAAAAACTTCAATGCATTAGATAAAAAGATGGAGTTAATTTTAAAGCATTTAGGTAAAAATAAAATTGAGAAACTTATTGCATTTGTCAAGAAACAAATTGGTTCAACACACTTTGGGAGATTAATTCCTATTATTAGCTTAAATAGGTTAATTGATCTCACTTTACATGAAAATCAGGTTAGCTTGAACTTAGGAGGTAATAGACTGTAACTATTAGTAATATGATAAATGTATTAGGTGTCGTTCCACTTAACCTAGGTGATAAGTATCACCCAAAGACTGTTACCTTCCTGTAAATTACCCACCATTTAATGGTTGAAACTACTAACTAAAGCTAATGGTAATAAGGGTAGAGACCAGCTTTTTATGGAAATAAGGTTAGTGATCATGATAAGTAATGTAAAATATAATGAAGGGATACCATAAATTAAGTTAAAGTTATAACTTTTAAATTTAATGGTACTATAGATGGTAATGTATTGTCCAAATGATTAGTTTTTATTGAGAAGTATTTTAATTGGTATGACATACTTAATATTGAGTGTATTAGGTTTGTTAAAATAAAATTAACCAAATTTGACAAAATGTATTAACAAACTATATTATAAGACATGGCTTGATTAGGTGCACTACCAATCACTCAGTGGGAGGACATGAAATCAAATATTAAAGAAAATTGTATTCTTAAGAGCGGCTTGCTTGCTTATATGATAAATAAGAAACAATCAATGTATAATGTAACTAATATTATGCTCAATTTAAAGCAACTATACTTACATGTATTGAATTTTATATTAAAAATCAATTTGATATATGTACTCATTTTATCAATGGACTTATGTATGATATTACAAAATAGTTAAATTATATGCACCAAACACAATAGAAAATAGTTACCAAAGGCCTTAAACATTAAGAAATTCAATAATGTTCATACATATGATTGTATACTTAAAACTAGATCGTTGTCACAAATTATGTCATTAAGTAATAACATAAAATCTCAAGGTGTTGACAAGGAGTCTATTATTAATAATTCTAAACATGTTGCTTCTATCATCCCTGAGTTTAGGGTAAGTAATGCATTTATTATTTGTCATACATATCTTCAAAAGGGTCATATGGCATCTTACTATCATCAATGTGTGCTAGCTTGAGATATTAAAATAGAATTTTCATATATTAAGGAAGAATAAATTGTTATTCTGGTGATGAAGATGGTCTTAATGCAAGTTTTGATAATGATGATTGTCTTTATATAATTAGATATGTTTTATATGCTACTATAAATGATGAAAATTGAATATGTACTAGTGTTTTCCACACATTCATTAAAAGTAAAGATAGGAAGTTTAAGCTAATGATAGATATAGATATCACAATGAATAGTGATTACCTAAATCTGTAAGTACACATAATTAGATGTGATAAATTTAAACTTAAAAGTATTCTAAATTATCATTCCCTCAAAAACTAAGTTTATTAATCCTAGTAAAGCCATAAACAATAAATTAAACAAAATTTTATAAAAGGAAACCAAATCATTAAAATAACTAAAACAAGGTAATGAACTTTAAAAAATATGTAAATAAAACAATAAGGATTTGGGTTTAATTTATGATAAATTTCAACAATCAAACAAAATTAACTGTCAAGGTTGAAATAACGATTAACGTAAGATATCTATATCCTCTCTTAAGCTTATAGGGGTATGTCCAACTAAGCAATTACCATATATTAATATGAAATTAACCTATTCAAATTCATTAAAAACAATTAATTTATTAGTTATCACAATATTCTAAGATTTTTGTATCATTAAACCCAAAGTGTTTATTCTCCTAACATACAAATTATACTTCTCCTTTAGGTGCTTCATACAATTCCGAATATTGAATCTATGACGGTGAAGCATAAATTCAAGAATCAAGATCAAAAGGAATAAATTCAACTTAAGCAATAACTAATCTTGCATTAATAATTATAAAAATACAATATAAGTTAAGATGTGTGTTAGGGCTTGCATTCTCGGTTCCTAGGTTGTGTCTTCCATTCGGCGACCTTTTGTTTTGTTCCTCCAAGGTGGGTGGAAATTTTTGTAGTTATATAGATAGAATTTTGGAATACACGCATAGAAACGGAGAAGCAGAGGAGAAGACCCAGTAAAGATTTTGGAGCTTCTTCTGGTTAGATCCCAACTATGATTGCATTGCTGGGTTAGTGTCTTCTTTGCTTGTTTATCTGTTCAAGTTTTGATCTTTACATGGATTGGTATGTTTCTTCCTTTTCCCTTTATTTTGGTAATTATAAAATTTTTCTCTTCTTCTTCTTTTCTTTTTTGTTTGTCTATTAAGGTGAGCTACATTTTATCTTTTTTAATTTTTCAGTAGCGATATGTAGCTTTTTTATGATGATTTTGTTGTTACAAGTTAGAACTTATCACCCTCAACCTCTCTTCCCCTTCTCTCCTTTCTTCGTGGCCTATCTCTTCTTTTTCTGTTCTTCTTGTACTTGTTTTCTTTTATTGCAAGTTTAAGTTTTGACAGAAGGTAAAAGTCGGGTCTTTTGTTGCAAGTTTAGATTTTTGATAAAAGACATAAACTCTTATGATGTTTTAGGTTTCTGGGCATTGTTAGTCTGCCTTTTGTGACCTAAAATTTGTTGCTCTTCTTTATGGTGATTACTTTTTCTGTAACAACATTGGATAAGACTCATCACTTGATAAGAAAGGTTGGAGAGAACCAATCTATCGTATCTTTCTCATAAGTTGTGGTTTAAGATGAGATGAAGGAGGCCTGTTGGTTTTGATTTACGTTTCCTGTGCTGTCCTTGCTCATCCTTTGTTTTACTCTTTTGTTTTATCTTTCTACAATTCTTTTTCTTATTTTGTTTCGAACAGCTTAATATGATCTCTTGTTATGTGGAATGCAGTTGGGCTATTTGGGACGACTAATCTTGGTTCTGAGTTATTCAGAAACAGGCAGTAGATGAAGATTGTTGTTGCAGACTAGAAGATAGAAGAGTCTCTTGATGTCATATCACATGCTTCTTGTAAAGTTGGAATTTAATATGATCCACATTTCTAGATATTGAAGCACGGAATCATCAAAGAATCTTTTGCATTTGGATTTTGATAGAATCGGAGTTTTGGGCATTTGCGTTTTCTTCAAGGCGAATAATCTACTACATCCCGTTTCCTAGAGGTTGTGTTTTGTGTTACACAAAGGTTATAAAGTCTCTGGTTGATATTTGCATTTCAAGACTGCTCATTTAATCTGCACCTGCACTTGCTAAAAACTGCATTTCAACTTCCTGATTGAAGAATCGGGATTCCCGATCTGTTGCAAGAATTTGTTGGGTTTTGGAGTCATATGCCTGAAAGTTCATCGATCTGATCTGGGGTGTTGAAAAGTTTTCAACTTGGTGGAGTTTTAGATGAATTCAAGACACACTGAGGCAAATAAGAGCGTTCCAAGAGGTATAATTAATCTCCAAGATCGATATTCTGGTAGCATTATGGACGTAAGAACAAGAAGGGTCACTGCGGCTACTGCCCCGG
>JANSVB020000425.1:4155757-4168011 GCA_025504935.2 Erythroxylum haughtii | reverse complement strand
TTAATACACCAATAATTCAAATGTCTGTGGGCAGATGAAAACCTTCCTCTGAATATTAGACACGTTTTTGTTTCAATATTCTGGCCTAAATAGTAACTTTGTCTTGCAAATCACACAATTAGTTTTGACATTTAGTTGCTGAATCAACCCCCACCATCTTGCTTGCCTGATTAGCAATTGTTCAGGTATTCAACCGCAATGACGTCACTAGTAATTTTTGCAATGTGAGAAGCCATATATATCTTAGAAAAGAATTAAATTCGTGTCTTGCTCCAAATGATTGTTTACTTTTAGCACTTAGACGCCAATCTAAAATCTGTATTTTTAGATTCTACTACACTTTCATCTATAAATTAAGATGAATAAATATATTTTTTCTCACATAAGTATATATTGACTTTTAAGTGTTGCTAGTGTTTGTGTTTTTCAGTACCTGAAGAAGTTAAGATATTGTTCAAAGAAGCATTACTTTTCAACCAAGATCACACCCTGAAGGAGATGAACACGCATTAAGTGAGTACCATATTGAAACAAACTTAGCTAGTCAAGGAAGCAATTGGGAAATATGAGGGATGAGACCAGGTTTCCAATTGTAAGCATCCTCTTTTTCGCCAGGTAATTAGAGCTTATTCTCAGAGATGGTAGACAAATGGAGGAAATATATGTATGGTTTAGGAAAAACACATCAAACTCTGGGTATTAGGTGTAAGCATCAGCCTAACTTAGTAAACACAACAAACACACATTTAAATTTATCTGCTAACGTGAGGACGATGTTGGAAAAACAAAGGATGTCTTTAATTGTCCTTCCTCTTAATGACAGTACTTGGTTGAAGGCTTAAAGCTTTGATTTTCTGAAGTTTGGAGAGGAGAGATTTTCCAATTTCCCTTTGCTTCGTCCAAAGTGTGTAGAAGGCTAGAAGTTATGCATGTCTTCCCATGGATACCCAAAAGCTTAGTCCATGTTTTAGTTCATTAGTTATTCAAAATATGTTCGGTGGAGTGGCATTGATTATTCAAAACCAATCTGTCATATTAATTCTTATTCCCTTATTGATCTATAATTCTATATCATTACTAATAGTAAACCTATAGTGATTAGGCTATTTGTAACTCTTTATTTTATCAATGACATTTTTTTAATTTAAAAAAAGGTTGTTCCGTCCAATCTTTATCTAATTTTTTTAGTATGCAATATTATGCAGGATGAGTGATGTTTAAATTTTAAACAAGTATATTTAAAGGACAATGAAATTTTTTTGTTTGAAATTAAAAGGACATTGAAAAGTTATCAATTAGTAATTTAATATAGATAAGTGATTTTATTTAGGGTACTTTAAGAGTATGTTAAAGAGTGACATTTAAACTTTAAAAAGTATGTTTAAAAGTGATATTAAAAATTTATTAATTAGTAATTTAGTAAATAAGTAATTTTATTTAAGATAATCTAAGAGTATATTAAGGACTAATGTTTAAACTTTAAAAAATCATGTTTAGAGAAGGACACTAAAAAAGTTATTAATTAGCAATTTAACATAGATAACTAATTTTGTTTAAGAATTTAAGAGTATGTTAAGAAATGATGTTTAAACCTTAAAGAAGTATGTTCAATGTCTTTATTTAAATATACTTACACTTTCAATGTCCTTATTTAAACATACTTCAATTTTTTTATTGATTTCTTACATTTATTCAATCTTGGAAAAGATTTCATTTTTTTGTCTCCTATTTGAATTGATTTTTTTAATGTTTTTAATTTTTAACCCATTTAAAAAAAACTAAAAAATTTCTAAAATTTTCTGAACCTCTTTTCTCTTTCTTCCACATATACTTTGATTTATTGTGTCAAGAGTATAAGTCAACTCTCCTTTATTATTATATCTTTTTTGGGTTGTGGTGATTGAAGTTAAATCTTATATTAACAAACAGACACAAAAGATGCAAGAATCACAAGCAAAGTTAAGAGATAATTTTTGTTTTTCAAATGTTATCTTTTCATTTCATCTTCGTTCTTTAGTTCATTATTTTGGGACTTATTTTTGTTCTAGTTATTATTGTGATTACTTTTGTGCAGAACAAACAAAATATTTTCCTTATTTTTTTTAGGTTAAAATTATAATGTAGAATATGGAATCATAAAAAAGATTTAATAAACTTAATATCCTCTAATTGTAGTAAGCCTGATCCAGTATAAAATTATTTTTGTTATTCTCAACATCTAATGGTAATAAATTGTATGCTTTGCAATAGAATATTTAAAAAGAGAGGAATTTATAAAATAAAAGAACATCTTGTTGTATTAAGGTTAATATTACTTCTTGTAAAAAAAAGTACCATTTGAAGTATGTAAGAGGATTGAAAATTATTTGAAGAAATAAGAAAAAAAGAAAGAGGCTTATAATATACCTTTTGGAGATGATGAAGCTAAACAAGTATTAGATAAATGAAAAATGGGAAGCTACTATTGACATATATTTTTATTTTCGTCCAAGAAATATTCCTAGTTCTCAACTTAGTCTAAAAACTATTTTAGTTGATAAGGATATTGTTTTGTGATGTAAATGAGTATGAGCTAGAGGATTTGATCATTTATGTATTCCTTTAAATGCTTTAAATTCACCTTATTTTTAATAAGGAATAGATGCTATAATAACGGTAGCTCCAAGATTTAAGGTACTTTTTTATTATGAGATTCATGTGCCTTTGCTTCAAGATTTTAAAAAAGAATATCAATTGATTGTGGATATATATAAATTTAGTTGAGAATCAATTAGATGCACTGTTATGAAAGATAGGTGGACTGAACAAAGACAAAGAACCTTGATTAATTTTTTAGCATATTGTAATATTGGAACAACTTTTATCAAGTCTGTTAATACTTCTGATATGGTAAAAGGTACACATGCTTTATCTAAATTATTTTATGAAATTGTCTAATAGGTTAAACCAAATAATATTGGGCATTTTGTTACAGATAATGCAGTTAATTGTGTATCAGTTGAGTACTTATCACAATCAAAGTATAAACATATTTATGAGTCTTACTTCACATGCATCTAAGATCACAATTTTCGTATATAATTATAATACATTTTTGTCTTGGTTAAGAAAGCAAGAAGATTGGGTTAAAATTATGTGTTCTGCTACTACTGAGTTTACAACTATATTTATTACTTTGAAAAGTATCTGCGATCATAAACAATTACTTCAAAATTTAATGACAAGAAGTAAAAATTTTTCAAGTCATAAGTTATTTAAGAGTGCGAAAGGAAAAAAAGTTTATTTTATTATTCTAGATAATAAACTTGGGATGTCTACTTGATCATTGTGAAGATTTTGACTCCACTGATAAGGTTGTTAAGCATTATTGACTCAGATGAGAAGTCATCTTTGAGGTATATATATGATAGTATGTATAGAACTCACAAAACAATTATGAATCTTTTTAAAATGAATGAGAGATTGTATAAGTCTTATACAAATATTCTTAATCAACGAGGGGATATGCATCTTAATCAAAAGATCCACTTAGCAACTTCTTTTCTCAATCCTTATTGCTTATATAGGGAAGGTGCATATACAAACAACATTATGGGTGATCTCTTCGATGTGATTAAATGCAAAGGTGATTTCTCTATTGAAGAGCAATCAAAGGTGATAAATAAAATTACATTGTATCGTAAAGGTTGAGGGAGTTTTGCTATATCATCTACAAAGAGAAAACTTAAAATGTAAAACGATCAGCTTGGTAAGTTTTTATATTTTTATTTCATCCATTACTTGTCAATAATATATATATATATATATATTATAGTTCTCATAACTATTAATTTAAAATGCAGATGACTAATGGGGATTATTTGGTGAAGGTTATCTAACATTGAAAAATTTGCTATTAAATTACTCAGCCAGATAGCTTATACATTAGGTTGTGAACGTAATTAGAACATTTTTGAACGTATTTATACAAAGAAACAAAATCCTTTAGAACATCAAACACTTAGTAACCTTTTTTACGTTACTTATAATATAAGATTAAAAAATATGTATTTTATTGATTTTTTATTTTTTATTAATCTTATTTTTGTTATTGACTTTATAATTTCTTTATTATGTATTCAACAGTAAAAAGAAAATGCATGATTCAGTTGATATTGAATGTATTGTCCATAATAGTTTTTGGATTGAAAAATAAGAACCATATTTTGATCTTGATTATAATAAACTTGAAAAGGCGATTTACAAAGAAAATGAATTTATTACAACAAATGAATTGAGTATATTATCGATGGTTAGTTAATATCTTATTTTAATCATATTTAGCATTAAAAGTATAATGTATTATTAATTTATAATAGATAATCGTTTAATACATTACTAATTTATAATTTAGTTAAATAGCGTTTGAGAAATTGAAACTTTTGACGATAATGATATATAACCTATTTCAAAAATACATTATTATTATTATTATTATTCTAAGTTCTATGATATATTCATATTTAGCTTTAATTATTACATTTGTTTTATTATTAGTTGATGTATTTTTTATTTATTTACATAATTTTTACTCTTACTTATTATATACTAATTTTACTTGTAAGTTGGTCCAAGTCCAACGGCTGTCGAAGTTTGCAAAGAAGCGACCCCGCTTTCTGTATACAAAATCCTTCAGGTCTTTTAGGATAGGGTGCGCAGATTTTCATTTCAGCCATGGCGCTGAAATTGTTTCCCATCCCATCCCCAGTCTTTGCGCCACTGCCCAACCTCCAACCGATGCCGTCTTACGTCTCCCAACGTCCGACCACCGAGGTCCGATTCTCCCGGTGGCACAATGCCAATGCAGAGAAATTCGAACTGCGCCGGAGAGCCCAGCAAGAAATCGAAGATGACATCCGACGCCACCGCCGATTCGACGCAGTAGACAACATCGTCGACAAGTACGAGCCCACCGTAACGACGACGGCCACCGATACCTTCAAATCCACGGGAACACCATCGTCTCCGTCAAAGCCTTCAATTCCGGGCAAAAAATCCAAATACTCCAAACCTGAAACCCATCCCGCGTTTCGAAAATTCTCGAGAATTACGAAACTACCGCAACCGAAGGTCAAGGAAAAAGAAATCGATAGAAAAGCTGATATCAAGATTAGTGAAGACGGTCTCTCGTATGTCATCGACGGCGCGCCGTTTGAGTTCAAGTACAGTTACACAGAGGCACCAAAGGTGAGACCTTTGAAGCTGAGAGGGCCAGCGTTTGCGCCTTTCGGACCCACCACAATGCCCCGGCCGTGGACGGGTAGGGCTCCATTGCCGGCGAGCAAGAAGTTGTTGAAAGAATTTGATTCTTTTCAGTTGCCGCCACCGAATAAAAAGGGGGTTAAACCGGTTCAGTCTCCTGGTCCTTATTTGCCCGGGTCTGGTCCGAGGTACGCGAAGACGAGGGAGGAGATATTGGGTGAACCTTTGACGGCGGAGGAGGTTAAGGAGTTGGTTGATGGGTGCTTGAAGTCCAACCGGCAATTGAATATGGGTACGTATGCTATAGCCTTCATTTTGTTACTGCTTTTGTTGGGTTTTTAATTCCTAGTTCTTTTAATTGGGAAATGTGCTTGATTTGTGAAGTTAAGTGGAACTGGCATGTTCTGTTGGTTGAGCAATTCCATTAATCAGTTAATGTTGGAAGTGAATCCGTAGATTGCTGCTGGCTTTTCTTCTATTGTGTGGTTGATGTCGTTATGTATATATATGGTAGCGATTGTAATTTGCGCGCCGGATTCCTGGAGTCCTGGCTGTCTCTGGTTGGGGGAGCCTGGAATGTCGAGCTTGTTTAGTTTTCATCTTCGGGCAATCTTTTGCATCTAACTATAATTCTGCTGTGGTGCCTCGTTTTGTGGTGACGAAACTCACTAAAATTTCGTGTCTTGATTCATTTTGCAGGTAGAGATGGTTTCACTCATAACATGTTGGATAATATTCATGCTCATTGGAAAAGGAGGAGAGTGTGTAAAATTAAGTGCAAAGGTGTATGTACTGTTGATATGGATAATGTCTGCCAGCAGTTAGAGGTGGCTTTCTATCTATCATACTGAGTTGTGATTCATTTTTCATTTTCATATGTTATGCTAAGCTTGACGATACCAAGTGTTGTTGAGTTTGTAATTTGTATAATTTAACTCCTATAATCTTGTATTCGGCTATTGGAGTAATTATTACATGCAACTTACACTGCACCCTTTATGTTTAATGTAATCAATTTCTCTTTTGTTCTTGCATTTGACAGGAAAAAACTGGTGGGAATGTCATTTACAGGAAAGGAGGAGTTATGTACCTTTTCCGAGGCAGAAATTACAACTATAAATATCGACCCCGCTTTCCTCTTATGCTGTGGAAACCTATCACACCCATTTATCCTAGGTTGATTCAACGTGCTCCAGAGGGTCTATCCCTGGAAGAGGCAGCTCAAATGAGAAAGAAGGGGCGTAAACTGATACCAATATGCAAATTAGGTCACTTTCAGCCATCTATTCCCCTTTTTAATGTAGAGGAAGAGAGTTTAAATTCTATTTATTGTGTTGATAATCACATCATTGACGTTTAAGTCCTTTGTTTGTGTTGCAGGGAAAAATGGAGTATACTGTAATCTAGTGAAACATGTAAAAGAGGCATTTGATGAATGTGAATTAGTCAGGATAAATTGTCAGGGAATGAATCCAGGTGATTACCGGAAGATCGGTGCAAAACTCAAGGTCTATTGGATTTTTTTGTTGCAATTTATTGCATTTGTTCAATGTCTACTAAAGATAGCATTCTTAGTTCGTATTGTTTTCCTCGGCAGGAACTTGTTCCGTGTGTTCTCATTTCATTTGAACGTGAGCACATACTTATGTGGAGGGGAAGGGATTGGAAGTCCTCCTTTTCAAGACCAGTAAATGAATCTGCTGAAATAGTTAGATCTTTGATTGATGACCCCGCTTCTGAAGGACATCGTCAAGAAATCAAAGAAACTGAAATAGTTACAGTCGAGAATGCAAATCCCCTGACATTCACTAATAATATTACACCATTTGGCTCTGAAGAACATGAAGAGTTTATGCCTGCCGTCAAAAGAGATGAGATTTGTACAGCTTCAGAAGCTCACTCATCCACAGGGGCGATCAATGAAATAAAAAATACATTGGAAAATGCTGGCAGTTCTGCTGTTAATGCGTCTGAAGCTATGAATGCTCATGATGAACCAACATTGGAAGATAAATCTTTGGCACAATCTGCTGCCTTAGTGGAATTGAACACTGCCCTAGAGAGTGTTGGGAGCAAAGAAAATCTTCATGATATTTCTGGAGTCTTGCACAATGTTGATGAACCGGAAAATGAAAACTTGCATCAAATAGAGAGATTGCTACTGCTATTGAAACAGGCCGTCGAAAATGGAGATGCTCTAGCGTTAGTTGATGAAAATTTGGACGCTGACGTCGTTTATGAAAGAGCAGTCACCTTTGGTAGGTCTGCTCCCCCCGGGCCTGTGTTTAGGCATCAGCCTAAGAAGATAATTATTCAAAAGTGCGAGCAGCAAGAAGGTGGAGGTTTGAAGGTTGAAGAAATTGAGACTGTTTCCAAGAAATTGAATATCGATAGGAAGCTTAATGTTTCCAGGAAATTGGATAAAATTAGGAAGGTTGACGTGGGTGAACATTTTGTAGACGCAGTACCACAAGGAAGCCTAAATGTAGATGAACTTGCTAAACTACTGACCTAAATATTTGCAGACTCATGTACATACCATTTCTTTACAATAAAACGCTGTTAATATGGTGAGATGCAATGGTGGTGATTTCATATTAGTTCATTAGCTTTCAATATGCTCATGATTTAGTTACGAAGTCTTTTTGGTAATACGTCTTAGCTAGATGTTCGACTTATATTGATATCGGGTCTTAGTACACGAGTATTGCTAGAATTCGGAAAAAGGTAGTTGTCCGTGTGTGATTCGAGTGTTCTTGATTGGAAACAGACATGGGGGACATTTATTGAAATAAACCTTGTGGAATGACGTCTTGAACAAGAAACAGAACACTAATATAAACTCCTACTCTGGCTCTCTCCCAAAAAAAAATAAAAAAAATTCTAATTACCCTGTTGCGATTCTGGTTCTGGACTCTTATCATCCTTGACTATGTTCTTCCAGAACCAATGGTTTTCAAAGAGTTCATGTATCTCCTCGATTGGAACTTGCTTTGTTTCTGGGAGGAGGAAATAGACGAAAGCACTCATGATAATAATCAAACCCGCAAACAGCAAGAAAATTCCCCATCTCAGGTGACATAGTGCTGCAAGGAAACATTGCGCTATCAAAGCTGTGAAGATCATGTTGACACAGACCACCAAACTGAGGCCAGCCGACCGAGTCTCCAGAGGAAAGACCTCACTTGGAACCAGCCACCCCAGAGGTCCCCATGATCTGCCATAAGCTAAGACGAAGATGCAAACGATGATGACAAGGAACAAGCCAAGTTCCTTTGAAAGTGGCACCCCTTTTCCAAACTTCAAAGCCAATGTCACTGCCACGGCTATCTGCAAATTGGAATAACCATCTATATTAGTAAACATAACGTTAGTCGGATCCAGAGTGTTCATGCAAAAAAAAGACTTGGCGCAGTTACCATGACAAAGATCATTTCAGCCCCAGCTTCCAGGAAGAAAGCTCGCCTGCCAAATTTGTCAACAAAAGACATTGACATGAGCGCCCCCACAACGAGCGCGCCGTTGGTAATGGTGGATGAAATTAAGGAAACGTTGTTGCTGAACCCTAAGCTCTGGAAAATGACTGGCGCATAGAAGAGTATGGAATTGTTTCCAGTAAGCTGTTGAAATGCAGGGATTCCCAATCCTCCAATAATCAACTGGGCCCTATACTTCCTCCTCAGAAGATTGGCAAATGGGTGCTTAACAGCCTTGGCTGCGTTGCTTGCTTCAATGAGATCACTAAGCTCAGCGTCAACATTTTTGGTCCCTCTAACTTTCTCCAGAATTTTTCTTCCTTCATCTATGTAACCTCTTTCTACAAGACTGTTTGGAGTCTCTGGAAGGAAGACGCCTCCAACAAACATCACTAACGCAGGCAATGTGGCCAACCCCAAAGATAATCTCCATCCCCATGGATGGATCTTTTCTGTTGCATAATTTACGAAGTTTGCTACCAGAATTCCCAAGCAAGTTGTCAGTTGAAACAGTTGGTTTATTGCTCCTCGGACTTTAGCCGGGGACATTTCGGAGAGATACACTGGAACTGACTGCAATCAAGGTATCATTGCAATATCAACAATTACGAAACCAGTCACCAAAACGTCAAACAACTGTATAGTGGACTTACTTGGTTACCAAATCCAATGCCAGCACCAAGCAAGCATCGTCCAATAATTAGCATTGCAATATTCTTTGCGAAAGCGTTGACGACACCTCCTGCAAAAAAGCTAGTTGCACCAACCAGGATGCTAGCTCTCCTCCCACGAGTTCTGGTAACATAGGAGGCCACAAATGTAGAAACAAGAGCCGCAAAGTAAAGCGAGGACGT
Source organism: Erythroxylum haughtii (assembly GCA_025504935.2). Taxonomy (NCBI): domain Eukaryota; kingdom Viridiplantae; phylum Streptophyta; class Magnoliopsida; order Malpighiales; family Erythroxylaceae; genus Erythroxylum; species Erythroxylum haughtii. The sequence goes on along the minus strand of JANSVB020000425.1, from coordinate 4,158,440 downwards.
GAACAGTGTGAGGATCTGATCATCATATTTACAGTAATCTGTCTCCTTTAGATGGGCATTCTTCCTATTATAAATATGGGGGAAAAATTCCTTCAAGAAATCGTCCATGGAAGTCACTCCACCTGAAACAAGAACATGCCATGTCATACATGCCAAGTCGGTTCGGTTAATAGAAAGATTTAAGGACATGATCTTTTTTTAAAAGAAACTTAGTTAAAACCAAATCAATAGCAAAATCTGTAGTAACTAATAGCAAAACTTAAGAAACTCCAAGATCTTACCCAAAAAGCGAACCTCCCATGGATCCAACAATACAAGAAAAGATGAAGTAAGCAGTAATGTTATACTCATAAAGATGAGCCCTTTTGGGGTCGGATGCATCTACGAAACCTCCACCTGCCATTGCTTCGAAATCTGTGTTATTTTCTTACCCCTCTCCAAGTTGAACCAAGCTTTGAGTCCCAAAAGTTAAAATCACCAGTAATGTGCTGGTAACAGAGGTCAGCCGCAGCAATCACCCACCCAAAATTGAAACAGAAATTAACGAACAATTCCCGATGAAAAGCAAAAGTGCATGAGACCTCTTATATCGATCAAATGCATGTCATCACATTAAACATATATCCTGAGGTGTGACAAAACTACACGAAACAAAGAGTTCTACAGTTCCAGCTATTTGTTCTCATCACATATATAAAGATCCAATGCATACAGCGAAAAACAGAAAATCTATCCGAGTTTTTCTCTCAAATATTAACAATAGGATAAGGTTGACAACTAATAATTTTATCTCTGTCATATCTTATTATAGATCAACGATTTGCATATCTATTTTTTTTGGGTAAAAATCTATCTAGTTATCTTGAATGGAAACAAGTTTCCTATCGTATCGGTTTCCTGAATCCTGATCACATCGGAGTATAATCTCATCATTAAATGTTTATAGATGACTGCTTTTCTACTTTATAACTATATATGTACGGGACTTATCTTCTAAGAAAACGATAAAATTATGGTTTTTATTTTGTCACTTTCTATATGACAGCTGAAATTCATAACGTAAATGCTTGTCTTAGCATAGTTAATTTTTTCTGGGGCCCTGTTTTCGGATAACAAGTAGTCTTAATGAACTTGAAAATAAGGCTCCGATGAATAAAGTGCATAATTAGTTATAAAAGAGAGTTACATTTAACATATGTTAAAACCTAGTGCAAGGTATAGTTCCATTATATATAACTTTTTAAAGATTATAAAGTCCATTTATAAAATGTAGATTAATTCATAAATAAAATTAATTATTTAACAATCACCTACCTAATTTCTTAATAAATAAATTTAAAAATAATAAAATAATTTTTTCGATTTTAATGATAATTTATAACTAATAAATGCATTACGTTTTTAATATTATATTTAATCAAAGAGGTATAGTTCTTTATTAAATTATTTATCAATCATTAATTGTTTGTATTTATGGATAAATTCAAAATTTAATAATCAAAATCCCTTGAATTAATTTTCTTTGTATTTTTTCTTTATATTTTTAATAAATTTGCATATAAATGTATTCATATTTAACAAAAAAAGTAAATGTACTTATAAAAATGTTACTAAAACTATTTCACGTGTTAAAGTGAGTCAAAATTCAAAATTCAAAATATTAAACCTTTACTATAACAATCAACACATAATACAAATAAAAGAATTAATATATATTTTAAGAAGTAAATTTGACTTCAAACATTCTTTAGATATTACATATACATTTATTTTAGAATTATATAAAACCCCCTTTACAATTTTCAACTAGTAAATAATCAAACTAATGTATTTGTTTCGTATATATATGAAAAAATCTTACAAAAACAACCCAGTAGGAATCCCGTTAAGATGCGGGGTTTAGGGAGGAGTAGGCAACCTTATCTTTTGCAAAAAACATAAAAATTAGGTTATATAGGAAGGATATATCAAGTGTACCTAACATACCTAAGAAAAGTGAGAGAGACAATAATGCATAACACAAAATCACTGTTTAACAAACAAAATTTGCATTGAAAATGATAGGCTATATGATCAGAAAAAGCTTATCTAAATAAGAAATCTGGTAGAAAATTGACTTTGAAGAGCACTTTTATTCAAGGTAGAATAACATCAAAACAAAGGACTTAAAACAAATACTTGATATGCACTTTGTAAATATGCTTGTACCATATGGACATCTAACCACTATCAACACTTTCTAACATATAAAAGCCTTAAAACATTGACACGTTATCTTCTAATCTTAAAGACTTTCAATTACTACGATAAATGATTGTAACAATAGAGATAACCTAAGGCCAAGCTAAATGACCTTGAAGTTATTTCTAACATTTCTCCCTCCCCTTAATTTAAATATATGATTTAACTCTAATCTTCAATTTGTAAATTTGAATTTATTTTCTAGCAAGGCTTTTGTGAAGATTTTAGTTGGATGTGCATCAATGTTACAATATTGCAACTCTATTTCTCGTTTAGAAATAACTTCTCACATGAAATGATGTTTTTGTTGGAGTTATGTAAATATAGTGCCCTAGAAAGCAAGTATATTTACGTATAACTTAATTTTCTTCTAGTTACTTTTGTAATGAAAATATTTATTATTAATAAAACAAAAGAGTTTGGTTTTATTTGTATGAGCATT
>JANSVB020000425.1:4138223-4148763 GCA_025504935.2 Erythroxylum haughtii | reverse complement strand
AAAGTTGAATACTAGAGCCCTAAAAATAAAAAAATGCAGAAATATCATCATTCTATATGAGAAATGTTGATCCTAATAAACTAGAAGAAAATGAAGTACATGCCAATCTAGTCACAGAAAGAGATGAAGATTATATTGAAGATGACTTATATGACAATGATGATACTTTGGCCAAATATAATAGTGATGAAGAGTCAAATCATAATGCAATTAATGATGATGATTTTCAAGATCTTGATAATGATAATTGAAGATAATAAAAGTGTTCTTTATATTGTTTAAAATGTAATGTTGATAACATTTATATTAATGCGTATTGTTAATGATTTAGTTATGTTAATGTCGATTATTGATAATTGAGTTATGTTAATGCATATTATTGATGTTTGAGTTATGTTAATGTGGATTGTTTATGATTGAGTTATGTTAATGCATATTGCTGATGTTTGAGTTATCTTAATGTATATTGTTGATATTTAACTTATGTTAATGAGGATTGTTGATGGTTAAGTTATTTTAATGCATACTGTTGATGTTTAAGTTATATTAATGCGTATTGTTGATATTTGAGTTATGCTAATATGGATTATTGATGATTGAGTTATGTACGTATTTTTTATGTTTAAGTTATGTTAATGCGGATTGTTGATGATTGAATTATGTTAATACGTATTGTTAATGTTTTGAGTTATGTTAATATGGATTGTAGATGATTGAATGTATGTTTGTAATGATTATTGGATGTATTGTAATGTTAATAAAATTTAGGTTTGTTTTTATAGATATTCAATAAAGGAAAAAGGTGGCAAGTATCAAAATTATTAAACAGATGGATTTGCAACTCCAACTAGATCAATCAGTTCCTAGCCAATAACAACATTTGACCTCAGCCACCAATGAAGCAAATCAACAATAACCTCATTTTTCCTCAACCAACAATGAATCAATGCAGGAGGATCTACAGGTTTGTTAATCTTTAACACCTACAAATAGACTTATGCTTAAATATATATTTACATGTTTAATGTATATTTTCTTATCGTTATTCATTTGTTGTAAGGTTCGGTCAACATCAGAAAAAGATGTAGAGGTATAACTAGATGTTATAAGTTGTAACGAATGAATGCTATAATGAATAACAAGATGTCAGTACATATTGATAATTCACAAGGTCATCCTCTAAACAAGATCCAATCATCTAAATTGTCAAATGAGATGGCGATTATTGGGAGAACAAAATTACCTTGCCTGAAGGAAGACAACTTGCTTGAAAATGCTTTGGATAAAGTTTAGGTAAACTATCAATTTATTTAACTATATGCAATATTGTTTCACTTATTTTAAGATTAATTACACTTTTACTTATTGTTCAAAGATGAAATTGAATATTATTGATATCAACAAACCTGATGTCTCAAACTGTGTAACTTTATTATTGAAACAAAGGACTAGAGATAATCGTTATAGGTTGCGATTAGTGTTACATATCTTTTCCTTCTGATGTGAAGGCAAAGAGGCATGTTTCTGAATGGATGTCTCCAAAAAATTGGAATAATTTATCTGATTATTGGGCTTCTCCCAAAGTTTAGGTTTGTTTATTTCCCTTTATATTTGCTTTCATTAATCTTGTTAGATGATTTAATGACTATTTTTTTTCTTTATTTAGGAAAATTGTGAGAGGACAAAGGTTAATAGAGGAAAAATGAAAACTCCTCACAATCAAGGCTCTAAATCATTTGTTATCATGATGAATATGTAAGATCTTTATTTACAAGTTATAATTTTATCAATAAACACTATCTTATTTATTATGCTTTTTTTTCATAAAACAGAGTGAGAAGGAAATACATGGACAAGAATGTGATAAGATCACATTATACAAACTCACTCACTATAAGGAAGGTTAAGGGTGGATGTTAGAAGAAGCAAAAAATAATCATATAAGTATAATTTTTTAAATTTTAAGTTTATTTATTTATATAATACTAACTAATAATATCTGCATCGAATATTAGTTTTATTTTTAATTTTAGAATAAGATGCAAGATTTGTTAAAAATCAATGTCTGAGGGAAATATAGAAGACATTTGCAATACCATGCTTAATATATGATCCGGTTATATCACAGGTCTTGAGTTTGACCCTAAATCATGTGTTTCAACCTCTTCGACATCAATATACATTCAAGGTTTTGAAGAAGAAAACAAGTCATTTAAGTTTATATTACAATATATTGAAAATAAAAAGTTGGTCAAGCATGAAAAGTACCTTAAAAATTACTTGGCCTAGACTATAAAAGCACTGAAGATGAAAATGAATAATATTAATTACATCTCTTATAATTTTTCCTTTTAATCTATGTTTTTATTATAATTTAAACTTAATACTTTTTCCCATACTACAAATTAGAAGATGCAACAGGGCTGAGTTATTTGTATTATACCGTTTAAATTAATCCCTATATTTATTATTTTGTATATAAGTATTATAAAAGTTGTAATTAAAATCTTGAACACGAAGAAATTTAATGATATTTTACTTTTTTATATACAATGCTTCAAATTATCAATTATTATTGTATAATAAATTAACAAAAATATATATATTATATATAATAATATGGATTTAAAATGTAACAAATAATTATTATTCAATATGATATAACATTTCATTAAATTGTAGATTAAATTTTGATTATATTTTACAAAACGTAGCTAAAACCAATTGAAATTCTAGAAACTTAGCTAATATTTTTACATACGAAAACTAAGCATAACAAAAAGGTATTGGTGATGATTTCTAAAACATTGCTAATAGTTTTTCGTTACGAAAATAAAATGTAGACAAAAACTATTAGCGACAATTAGTAAAAAATGTCGCCTATAATTTTCGTTTACGTAGATTTGGTGACGATTATAAATCAACAATAATGACTATTAGTAACGATTTTTGGACCTTTTGCTAAGATATTTTTGTAGTCAAATGTCCTTTTTGTTGTAGTATAAGTCTAATGTTTTTACTAAACATAGTCCAAACAGGGTCTGGATTTACAAAATATTATCAAAAATTTTCATTTTTTGCAAAAATATTCATAATTTTTTTAAAATTTCTAATTTCAGCTAATATATGCCTTGTATTCCAAATACTGGCGATATCGAGTAGTACCAAGTTAAACAGGTTTAAACTCCTGAAACATTCTATTTTGTAATATTTTTCGACTGGTACGAAAAAAGAATGGCTAGATGAAATCATTAATCATTTAGCTAAATGCCAAAAGGCTGTAGTTTAATTTTTAATGTCTTACCACATGGGATGTGCGCATGGAATAAGGTCTAAAAAAAATAATAATGTCATTTATATTTTTAACGAAAAAGTTTATTAATTTTAATTTTTTTTCAAAAATTGACTTCTAAAAATGCAAATGCGAGAAGTCCCATTTCCTAAAAACAGTCGTCAGCTAGGGCCTAGGGGGGATATAATTTAGATAGAATATAGAAGATGAGAAGAGGAAAATATACATGGAACTAAACATACTAATATTAAATCAACTTTGGAAAAAGAATTACAATGGCGAGCGCCCTATTTCCATAGGCCAGGCCCAGTCAAATTACTTTTACAAAAAAAAAGAAAAGAAAAATGGCACCTCATACCAAGAACATCGTAGAAGTCTACAAAACACAATCAACAAGAAAATAGAACCTCACCCATTTACACATTTACCTATATACAAATGTATAAAGGTTAAAAATGGAACAAGATGTTGAATTTTAGACTTTTATTCTCTCCATTGAATTGGTTAGCCACTACCTGAAAACTTCACGTCCCGAGCAAATTCAGTATGCAAATCTATTCAGAATTCGTATCTCTGGAGTTCACTCTCACTGATGAGAGAACAGTTCCACAAGGCAAAAAGTTGGAGCACACAAGACCCCCATCTTTGATTCATCTACCAATCTTCAAGCCATTCAGGAACGTTGAGATCAACATCCTGACAAGGGGAAGCTAAAGGAGCTGTGCAGTCCTCAGGATGAAATGTTGCCAAATGTTGGTTAACACGAGAGACTATTTCTTGAGGAACAGGAGAGCTTCTATCTCTAATTCCTTTCCAGTCAACACCACTAAACCAAGGGTGACATTTTACAGAATCAGGACCTGAGCATCCTAGCCTTTTCTGTTCATCAACTTCAAGTAACTGACCAGGTTATACACATGCAAAAGAATAAAGAATAACAAGTCAGCATATGCGGAAACTTTCTAAAAGTAAAAGTTGACATACTAGTTACGAGACCTTGTTAATAAGATCTGCAGCTTCAGGACTGAAAGTAGAGGGAATAGTCAGATGTCCTCCCGCGATCTTTGTATAAGTGTCAAGCTCACTCTCTCTCCATGAACCAAATGGCATTTCACCTTCTAGCATAAAATAGATCAAGACACCCAATGCCCACCTACATATTTTTCAACATAATTAGATTCTTCAGACACGTAGGCCATACTTCTGATGAAGAAAATAAATAACTATAATTACCAAGGGAAGACAAAATTTGGATATTAGACTAAAGCAAACCACAATTTTAAGGCATATCAGATTGGTTTGTTTACAGTGCCAGTGAAGTGACAATTACGTAATACTATAAGCCTGCTTACAGCTTGCAAAACTAAATTAATCCTTCCCCAAAACATATCATATACATATATATGTATCCTTGACACGAATGAGCATTTCAACTCCTTCATGCTCCCTTTTTTTTTAGGCTAATTATTGACACGAGATTCTTAAACTGGGAATTGATTATTTCTCCGAATCCTTGACTAATTTATGATGATCAAATCAATGAACGTTAGTTTCCACTTTGGAGCACTAACCAATAATATGAATATCATACAAAATTTAGTTCTAGTACGATACCGTATACCAGTAATACTAGTTCCTCTTTTGAATAATTATTAAAATTACAAAATGACTTTTCAATATCTTGTAGTGTATAATTTTTAAATTCACTTCAATCTTCTCTAATGAAATCATAATAATATACATTAGATATAATATCTGTCTTTTTATTCCTATTGATATTATTTTCATATATTTCTAATATAAGCAACAACCACAATAATTAATATAAGAAAAAAGTATTAATTCTCATACATATAGAAAACTAAGAATGATAAAAAGAAATATGCATTCATAATAAGTGAATTTAATTTTAAAAAAATTAATATATTTAAGATAAACTAATATAAGTCTAAATACAGAAGAAAATTTATTTAATACATTCTTTCTTGTATCTTTATTATTTATAAAATAAATTGTAGATGATTTTAAAAAGTCATTCTTTTTTATGTATAGATAATTATTATTCCATTTAGGAGAAACTTTAGTTTTTTCAATTTAATCCTAGGAACTTTCTACGAATTATAATTCAGACTGGTATTTAATCAATATTTTGGTTATCGATTGGGCAATACCAAAACCTGGTACAAAGCCCTTTAGTTTTTTTTTTTTTACTGGTACAACCGATATTGCCTGATATGGTAAAATATTTTATTCATTGGCACTCACCCATTAGACATTAATTAAAAATTAATGTTAAAACAAAGAGAGGAAGCACAAGTTTTGAAAGCAATAAACCCTTCCTTTGGTGGAGATGAATTAATCTTCTGTAACACCTGAGCATGACAACATGATTCCCATATTGATGTTGGGTAATTGTGTCAAAGAAACTAGAATATTCACATAACTAGTTTGCATCTAGACAACAGGCAAAAAATATACTTTTAACCTTAAAATTTTCACCAAAATACAAATCAGACCCTATCATTTTGAAATGTTTAAAATAAATTTTAATATTTGAAAAATGTTCAAATTAAACCCTTAATGAACGAAAATTTGGACAAAATTAAGTTGTCCATTATATATCATATCAACGTGATATAAATTTATTATTTTTTTATTAATAGCGTGGGTCTCATCATGTAGCATGCACGTGGCATAATAGACCCACTTTTTAAATAATCTTAAATTAATTTTAAGTTTTTCTAATTCTTTTTATATTTAACTATATTACAATTGAACTAATAAACATAAATTAACCTACATAATCTTATTTACTCACAATTCACTTAAATTCAATCGAAAACCCCTAATTAACCCATCTTACAATCTACTGCTGCTGCACCTTCACCGCCACTCCCATCTCTACCATCGATCCAGTTGCTCCTGCCATTGATGTTCCTTCCAAACACATCCCTAACACTGCCACTTCTCAAATATGGGTTTCAAACAGCAACAGCCATAATAGTAAGGTGAACGCCACAATGTTTCGTTTATCCAACATGTTTCATGAGAACTGAATCTCTAATTCATATTCTTTGCTTATCTTATTTGCCATAAAAAATACCATCCAACTTTAAACCCTAAATGCAAGCTTTTGACTTCTATTTAGAACCAACCTGTATAACTCTTCTCTGACACTACCAAGTCGATCTCTACAATTCCAATCTCTTCAAGGATAAGAACAAAAGAGAGAGTGTTAAACCCACTGTTAAGATGGTTTACAAAAGAAAAGGTAATAAAGGCTTGAAGCTGTCTGTGGATAGGCTGAAATCGACTCGATAGAACCTGGCTTGAATAATTTACATAAGGGTATTGGGCTGGTTCTTTAGTTGTTTATGTGTTGGTCTATTTTTTTACATTTCTGTGTGAGAGATCTGTGTGACGTTTCTGTCACTTAGCAGGTTATGGTAAAAGAATGGAGGGGGAGTTGGATGAAACAGAATGAGAATAGGAGTATATAGAGGGGCTGATAAGATAGAACGAGTTAAGATTTTAGGTGACAGCTTTGTCAGGGAGAAAATACAGCCTGTCCAATTGCTGTTGGGTCCTTATTTCGTACTATTTTCTAGCTGATATCAATATTACTATCCCCGTCTAACCTTCATTTCCCCAGTTCCTACTTCCCTCTTTATCTTCCCTAAATATTTTGTGCGTACAGCTTGGTTGTATCAAAAAGTTACAAAAGCAATCACTAACAAATAATTTATGTCTAACTCTGGTAGCGGACAAGAGAAAAAAAGCAAACTCTAAACTCTCTCTCTCTCTGTCTCTCAGTTTCTATAGTTTCTTATACAAGAAAAGTTAAAAAGTTTCTCTTTGAGCTGACCATTCATAAAGTACAAATATAATGTATTGAAGTTATTGACTCAATTGACAAGCACAAAAAAAACTTGTGAATTAAACAGAACACATAAAAGAGTCAAGCTTTGAGTTTAATGGACGCAAGTCAATGTGCAATTTCTAAACTCAACCACGCGATACTGTTAGATGGCACGTAACAGATGGGGACTTACTCCATCCAATTTTTTGTCTACTCAAGGTCCAATTTAAACATTAAGGTTTATTTGAACGCTCCAAAACATTAGGGTCTCACTTGTATTTTGATAAAAATCTTAAGGTTAAAAATACACTTTTTGCCCATACCATAAGTGATAGCACATACCCAATTACCTTCAACTATAATACTAGTGGAAAATATACAATTGCTTCTTGTTATGGCCTTACCTTCCCAGTTCTCAGCTTATATGGATAAGGATGTCAATTTCTTAGCAGCTAAGGATCCACTAGACTTCCAACGCTCTATAAGCAACTATTCATATGAATGACAAATAAAATTTAGTTGAACAAGACAGATGTAGTACCAGTCAGCAGTGAGATCATGTCCCTTGCCCCGGATTATTTCTGGAGCTAATGAATCTGCCATTCCACATATTGTGAAAGTCCTCTCTCCAGACAATTCCTTGCTGAACCTGAAGTCCACTAGCTACAGAAGAATAAATAAAAATTAAGCAAACTATCATGCATAGGCAACATGCATGGAGAACCTTGTGTATAAAGACAAGTAAATCCCATGTTAAACTATATACTATGCTAGGATCCCACTAATTTGGACTTCCATAAACTTGAAATCGAAGCAGAACCAACCTGTATGCGTCCAGTTTGATCCAACATCAAAACATCAGGAGACACACCCCTATAAAGAACCTCATTCTGAAATCAAAATAAATAAACAGATACAGAGATTAACTTGGAATGCAAATGTAAAAAGTAAAGGTGGGAAAGGAGACATGTATAAACATAAACCTTGTGTAAATCTTCTAATGCAACAACCACACAAGTAGCACAAAACCTTGCAGATAGTTCATCAAGTGCTGCATGAAGGATTGATGCCAAAGGACAAGCAATGCACGCATTTAGCAATATGCCTGCATCTGTTTCGTCAGCACAACTACATAGAACCTGTGGCACACAAGCTGAGGGGCTCATGTTCTTCATCAGATTTTTCTCCCTCAAGACTTGTGCCTCCTTTCCCAGGCTCTTGATCTTCTGCTTGGAGAACCTTTTCAGACTAAGCAAATCTCCTAAAACCAAAAAAATTAGTATTTGTTATCATTTGCATAGAATATGATAGAATAGATCTACCCCAGCAATACGTATGTACATATTATAAAGAGACTAATCAATCAATAAAATATCATCTGTGCGCTATGCCAACAAGTAGGGAGGAGTTGGTCAGAGGAACAAAAGTCACTTAAATAATGAGACCAACCGGAGTCCCTCAGATATACAAGCCCAATCTCACTGCAGTCCGTAGAATATAAACAGCCCCTCCACTCCTGTAAACAAATTTTATCCACTTAAATGAGAAAAAATCACCTTTACAATTAGGCAAGATAGTCAAGACAAGAGTGTGCTCCTAACCAATTCAGAGAAGTGAACTTTTAAAGGAGTTGAAATACTAGTACTTTCAGCATATTCCTTGGAAAGATCTGTTGAAGCCCTTGACCTGAATAATTTGAAATGGTGACAGACATGAGATGCGATTTCGCAAAGCAAAATCGTAATATCATTTAGTGCTAATATTCAAAAAGTTAAAACTTCCAAGGGGGAACTTGTAGGCATGAGAAATAGTCACCCACTGTCATAATTAGTCCCCAGTAGATCAAAAGATAAGTTCAAAAGGTTACTGGAAAAATTCCTCATGTAGAAGAAAATACCATACTTTTCATCATCCAGTGAAAGCTTTGTCAAGGGCCCAACAACTGAATCAAACTTCTCTTTAGTTAAGACAGAACATATGCAGTGACCAACAGCAATTGCTCTCATGGAACCAATATGTTCACCTAGTAGTGCCCATTCACCAAAATAGCTTCCTTCTGTCTTGTCCAACAAAAGCCTCTTACCCTGTAGATTATGGTCATCATTCTCACTATTTGACTTCAAACTTCCAGCATTTGGTCTACTCAACAGCTCAGCATCAAAAGTAATCTTCACTTGTCCCTTCTGAACTATATATAATGCAGAGATTCCATCATTCTGCAAAGGCATCCAGTGGGATAAAGCATAAAACAATAATAAAAGAATCAGATTCTTTTAGCAACCAAAATTACCTCATCAATAATTATCTGTCCATCTTCAAAGGAAACTTCAGAGAGCGAATCTGCAATGTGACTCAACTGCAAGATTGTCAATCTTGAAAGAAGATCCACAGAGCGCAGCAGTCTCAGGGATTGCAAATTAGAAAATTCAGACATCAAAATTCCTCGAAAGTCCTCTCTTTTCAATGCCCACAGTGTTCCATTTGTTACAGCACGAACAGATGCCTGGAGTGGTTTATTATACCTATATTTCATACATCAACATGAAAAAGAACATCTTCATGAGTTTTTTCATCATCAGTAATAGTGAATTATAACAAGGTGGTAGTGGAAAGAAGGCGCTAAAACCATGTCCAATAACACTAAGCAACCACACATCCCTCTTAAAATGAAGTGCGAGTAAAAACTTTCAAAATGTGAATTAGAAATACCGTTGGCATCTTCAATTAACAAAATGTATTAAAAGGGTTGACTGAATGGTAACAAATTTATTATCTCTACACAGAATTAAGAAAACAGAGAATTGAATGCCATATAATTTCATCAAGTCTCATTCATCTACACTGGGGGAACCATGCACACTTTACTCTCAACTGGCAAGCGCTAAATCATTGCGAATGTACATAATACTTCAAAATCATATCAGCATATCATTCTAGTGATTTAATACTAATTGTTTAAGTACCTTTCCAATTAATAGTTTAACGTGAAACACAATTCAAAATTAAATATATCACTCGGAGGATTTCTTTAACAATTTGAAGGAGCATAAATATACTGACAGTGTGGCTTACATCAGTGCCAGTTCTCCAAAGGATGATAACTTCTCCGCTGTGTAGCGTTGTAAAACCCTAGGCACCTCTCCATTTTTACCTTCCTACAACAGAACAGAAACTCCAGTAAGCAACCAAGCTTTTGTCCTGAGGGGGGAATGAGAGCACAAATGACAACTTAAGAGAGTACCATAAATTCAAACCTGAGTTGCCAAGACTTCAAACTCTCCATTGCCAACCACATAAAAGCAATCACCTTCACCACCCTGCCAATTGTGATCATCAGTACACAACCAGAATTGCAGTGAGATATCCACCTATTAACAGAAGCAGTTTTG
>JANSVB020000425.1:4011359-4022735 GCA_025504935.2 Erythroxylum haughtii | reverse complement strand
ATCAACTGCCGTTTGCACTGGGAGTAAAGAAATCGGAGCAGAGGAAGAGGTATTGGGAACAGGGGCGTTCTGCTCTGCGGGCGGTAATCCAGATGAGGTGGGTAGAGTCGTTTTTGGTTTCCAAATTTTCGGTGCGGGGAGAACACCGGGAGTGAGAGGCAGCGATTTTGGTGGAGGATCGACGGTGTGGCCTGGTTGCAACTGACGGCAATGGTCCTTGGCATGGCCGACTTTGTGACAGTGAAGACAGAAAGCTGGAAGATCTTCATAGACAACCGATTGGAAAAAAGGTTTGGATTCCGTACCTAATCGAAGACGTGTAGGCAAATCCTTCAGTAGATCAATTTCTAAACAGACCCGAGCCACCGACGGTCGTGAGAGATTCAGAGTAGGAGCGTCAATTTTCAACAATGTCCCAATCGGTTCAGTCATGCGCTTCAAGTATTGTTCGTGAAAGCCATAGACAGGGAGACCTTCAAAAGAAACCCAGATAGGGACGATTGACGATTCCTGGTTGGGATGGAAATCAGGGGACCATTTGAACACACGCATGATGTGGGAATCAAAAGTCCAGATTGTGCGCAGCCAACATCGATGAAAATCTTCCTCAAGGTCAAAATTGATTAGAACGTGGCGGAAATCGATCAAACCGATGGTAAAAGCACCAAGAAACCCAATCCGATCGAAGGCTGATCGTAGAAAATCCAGTTTAGGGTTCCCTTTTGTGAATTTGCCCACGAGAGAAAGTCTGAATGGTGCCGATAATTGGTCTTGTTCTTCTGGTGTCAAGAAGAAAGTTGGTTCCCCTTTCAGCAGTTTCGATTTGGAAAACAGATCTACAGCGGCAAGTGGACGAAGAATGGAGCGGGGGGAGGTTTCGAGCCAGATAGCGCTTGAGCGAAGGTACGGCCACCTCCCCATGGCGGTGGCGCCGGGATGGCGCCAGGCATGTGGCCTGGAGATAAGCCGGAAAATGAGTTAAGTCGAGCCTCGTGGCGGAGAGAGGTTGGAGAAGATGCAATACTTTCAGTTAATTAAATCAATAACAAATTTTTCACCCTAAAGTAATTAAAAAATATTCTATTATTTCTAATTAGTAATAATTTAGAAATTATTTAGTTAGATTGAATTAAATTAAAAATATTATTTTTAAATATTAATTATAACTGAATTACTAATTAGTAAAATAAAAATGATTGAATTATATTTAATTAGAATATGCTACGAGAGAATGATTAAATTATATATTATTTTGATAATATTTAAATAATCAGACTAACCTGTGGCATCTTAAGTTGAAGAAGTTGCAGCTGGAATTAGTCAACCTTCTTCTAACACGTCAGATACCAACCCTGCTCAAGCACAATTCAGGCGCTTAAAGCCTAGCCGGAAAAGTGTGATGCCACATGTAGAGAACGAGGAGCTGGCAGCTGGTGCAATATTTGCTGGGAAAGTAAGGCCTACCCAACCATTTGATACCATTTTTAATTATGGGGCTTTTACAGTGCCTGGCCCGTGTTTCCAATGTTGAGTGATAGCTTTATTAAGGATATTGGAAGTGTCGTATCTCTTGAACAATTGTTGCAGGTGGGGTTAGTTGAAGCAAACATGGAGACGGCCCAGGGTGTCCTCTAAGAATGCGTGAAACAGATAATACTAGTATGTCAAAGCAAAGAAAGGATGTCTCTCCAAGTACTGGTAGTGAAAAACCGAGGCAAAGAATAAGGAAGTGATGAACACATCAGAGGCCGGCCGGAAGAGAGGTTACAACCTCCAAGTTGCTGAAGGACAGGATCTAGAGGGCACGGTGAAAATCAAGACCAGAGCTGGTTCTCTTCCTGAGCGTTAAAAAAGGAATCTCGCCCACATCCGAGAAGCCTAATGATTAATTTACAAATATTATTAAAGTTGGGCCAGGAAGTCATTGTCCGAGTGCAACGTATCAATAGGGGCATGTACATGCCCTTGACTACGAAAAACCGAAGATGGACTTCGGATGGGAGCCAAACCGGGGAGATGTTCATGTTGCAACAAATGCCTTTTTGTGTTGGCCTCCCGTCAAAAATAAGGCGCTTGCACTTCTGGACCTAGGAGAACTTGCAGCATTTTGGAGTTGAGCGAACATACTGATTCTTTTTGTTGCGATATCTTAAATCAATGTTAAGCAGCCTTATATGAAAATATCTTTAAGTCACTTACAGTATCTAAAACGTAAAATGAACACTTCCCAAATTTATTCTCTAAGATTACAAGGAAATATGAAGAGAAAATTCTCATCTCCTGACGAATCTCAGTAACCGACTGTGTAGGTAAAGCTGTCAAACGAAACCTGCTTACATTGATTGCGAGAGAGAAACCTAATGATATATATTTCTCAGAAAACAAGAATCATGGACCATACCCACATGCATACAGATCCCTACGTTTGGTCTGTAAACACCTCCGCCAGCTACACTTCAAAACCCAAACAGGCGATGGAATCTTGTAAACGAACCATGTCTTTTTACTGCATATCTTCAACTACTTTGGGAACAAACCGCCAAAGGTCTACAGCAATATCCATCTCCCTTTTCTTGTGAAAATTGTACATTTGTGGTATATTGTATCGAAGCTGAAACCAAGATAACAATAATAATAATAATAGTAGTAGTAAGAATGAAGTCAGTCACCAAGAGAAAAGGTAAAATTCACTGAAATACCACCTTCACTTACTTCACATAAAACTTCAGCATTAATTGCACCAAAGTCTCTCAAAGCTGCCCTTTTCACATGCTGCAATGAAAAGAGATACAAGGAAATGATTTATTGGCCTGTCCACAGCCTTCAAAAAAGACGGATGAGATGAAGTACTAAACAAAGTAGACAAATTATAGGGGAAGCCAGTAGTATTCCCTCGCACAGCATAGCGAAGTAATGCAATGCTAACCCACATCAAGGGGGAGAAAAGGGCAATCCTTGGACAATGCAGTAAGATGAATACACCTTCAGGCATGAGCTCAAAAGCATGCTTCCAACAGAATCTGGTTTGTATGATTTTTTGAAGAATATAGGATAAACAAGATTAAAGGACACCAATAGTTCATCACGCTAATCCAAGCTCTTAATAATGTCCTAAATAAAGAGTACCCAATGTAAGGTCACAACAATCGAGAGGGCATATTACATAGATATTCTTGTCCAAATGAGAGTTAAGCAACAGAAGATTGATCCATTATATCTAGACACTCAATTTGTATGAGTAGATAAAAATTCTGGCCCCTTTCGAGTGACCACAAAAAATGTCAAGCGCCTAGCTGTTAGAATCATCAAACAAATAACTTACATCTCTTGTTGACGTTTTGTGCAACGAATAAACAGCTTGAGAAGAAATCTGAAATAAAAGCTTTTGAATCAAACAAACGACATTTAGATCAAGTTGATGAAACAAGTATTTCAAATACATCGATCAATCCTTCTATTTACCTTCAAAGCCATATGTAAAAACTCCATGTCTGCACCTTTTTTTCGAGTTCCAAATGGAGGATTCATCACAATAGTATCAACAATGTGACCTTAAGAGAGAATGAGACCATAAGACAAATTTTAGTTGACCTAAGAATCTACATCAAGTTTGGTCCATAACTTCAATTTCTCCTTTAAAATCCCAGATATGAATTTGGTGTAACTTCCAAACAAAATGCACTCTTTTTGTTACCTCTCCATCCCAAGTTCTTGACGTCACCCTGAAGAAAATTAATGTCCAACTGTAGGTTAAATCATTTGAAATTAAAAGATGTATCAGAAAACCACCATTAGGCACTAATGAAGAAACAATCCTTATAAAAATGGAACCTGAACTTATCAAAGTAAAGATAAAGACAACCTCAAGATCCTCGGCATTTTGTGATGCTAGTTTGAGAGAGTCAGAATCAATATCTACAGCAATAACTTGTCTGTTTCAAAGCTAAAGACTATAAGAGAAACAAGAATAAAAATTTCCACATAGTAACTCAGCACAAGAATATCAATTTCTGACACATTATTACTAATTAAACAATTCAATATTAGCGTACACAAATTGAGGGTCAGCAAAGAATACAGGACTAAATGTAAGAACATGAATAAGGGAAGAGAATATGACTCACTCTGCCCCCATGAGAGCAGCTGCAGCACCCAAAGTGCCACAACCACAACCAAAATCAGCCACAACCTTGCCATTCACATCCCCAAATGAATTATGTGCCTGTTAATCCAACGCTTTCTTGTTTTATAAAAATACCAGTGAAGACGGGAATACATTGCAAGAAAGCATATACTATCACATTAAATGAACTCAGATTCCTGGATCCTACAAACCAATCCATCACAAACCAACGATTTACCAAAGCCAGAGTTATTGCAATTAGTAGGAATGAGAAACAGCACCGGGAAATGGAAAATGTTTGTATTGCCGACAAACAGTATTCAAAGTATATTGGCTTGCCCATATACAAAGCAAAAATAAAAGCTGCTCCGGAAATGGAAAAGCGAAGCCAACCCGCAGGGGCAAATGCAATCAAAAGAAATAGAGATAAAACACGGATCAAGAACGACAACACAAATAACAAAACTTGAAATGCACAAGTAAAACAACAGTGTGATGATAATACAATCAGAACAATTCAAGAAGGAAAGAGGAAGAGACTGGTACAGTGTAGAGTATGCGAGAAGCAATATGAGGTCCAGTTGGGTACTGCTCTAGCTCCACCTAAACTTGATAAAATCCATTAATAGACAATAAGATTCAACAAAGTGATACACTTTCCAAATATTGAACACAAAGAGAGAGAGAGATAGAACCTTTGGGTTAGAGAACTGATCCAAATCACCCAAGAGGCTCTCTAGTTGCTTCAGCTTCATCTTTTTATCCCTAGCTTTGGTCGACACTAGTTTTGAAGTGCAGAGTAGGAAAAGATTAGGAAAAAGGATTTAGGTGTGGGCGGTTTCCTCTTTTGCTCGTTATGATTTGATTAATTTATATAAACAAACCCTAATTTTGAAAAGGGGGTCTAGATTCCAAATGAGTTGCTTTGTGCATGGAGGATACAGTAGTTATTGTTAATTACTGTAACCCATCCAAAAAAGTTTTGTTATTGTTAATAACATTATAACTCTTACACAAAAGCTGTACGGCTAACTTCTAGTAGTTAATTAGTTTCTGAGGTTTTATTAGTTGACAATTGATAGGACAACATCTTCTATTTGTTAAAAGTTAACAAGGATATCATACATGTGATAAGTTGTATGATGCGAACACGAGAAGCTAATGCATTTAAACACATTACTGATTTCTTAATTTTGAAGCAACCAAATCACTCATTTACTTTGTCAAGTTAAAACTATTTACAGTTTTCTGGTAAATTGAATCTCAGGATTGTAAATGGCAAAACCAACAGGTTTGGAAAAGCTCATCCAAGTAAAAGTCTCTACATATAAAAATGTCACTTGGTCTGATAATCTTCACGGCCTGCCCAAGCTGAAGCCCGTAAGATCTTGCAATTGGATCACTAATCTGAACTCCAGGTAGCTGCATGCATATATAAAAATAAGAAACATAGATACAATAAGCACGCAATACGATCATGATCTTTAGGGAGCTGTTGGTTCGTATTAGAGAATGAGAATAAATATAGTAAATAATGAAAATAGATATTATCGTTATAATTATAGTGGTTGGTTAAGA
The DNA here is from genome assembly GCA_025504935.2 of Erythroxylum haughtii. Classification (NCBI taxonomy): domain Eukaryota; kingdom Viridiplantae; phylum Streptophyta; class Magnoliopsida; order Malpighiales; family Erythroxylaceae; genus Erythroxylum; species Erythroxylum haughtii. Next base: position 4,017,034 of record JANSVB020000425.1, on the reverse strand, counting down.
GGAAGGAATAATTATCATTACCATGGCTGGTTTGTAAAAAATATCGAAAAATAAAAATTTATTATATTTTAATTAATTAATTAATTAATTATATTAAAATATCGAAAAATAAAAATTTATTATATTTTAATTAATTAATTAATTATATTTTAATTAATTAGTTATGTTATATTGATTAATTAAAATATTGTAATTAATTAATTAAAAAATTTTAATTAATGAATGAATTATATTATAATTAATTATATTTTAGTTAATTAATTAATTAAAATATTTTAATTAATGTTTTAATTAATTAATAATAATATTTTAATTAACTATATTGTAATTAATTAATTAAAATATTTTAATTAATGAATGAATTATATTTTAATTAATTAATTACAATATTTTAATCAATGGATTAATTATATTTTGATTAATTATGTTGTAACTAATTAATTATATTTTAATTAATTATAATAGAATTAATTAATTAATTAATTGTATAATTAATATTAAAAATATTTTTAGAAAAAAAATCACTACTAAGAAATGAGTTTCATTCCTCCACTAAATAAAGGGTATGGAAGATTCTCCAAAAGTGGAATATAGTACTATTCTCTCTTACAATAATAATTAACAACCAACTACTCACTTTTTATTCCTTACCAGTTAACTCCTTCCCAAAATCATCAACCAAGCACTCCCTTGATAAATTTAACATCCAATTCCTTATTACAGAATCATATGTATATTAGTATATTCTCACAATACAATATAATCATCAAGACAACTTCACGATACCTGTGCACAACTTAAGACATTCTGATCATAAGACAATGTTGTCCTTCCAATGACATAAAAATCACTTTTTTCCAAACTTGATAGCTTCTCCAAATGCAATCACTTTTGTTTTAAAAATTTTATGTTGGTATCTAAGCCCACTCTACTAACAGATAACATCAAAGAAAACATATAGATCACAAGCTTTTGTTTAACAATAATGAACTACCTACTAAAAGAGATGGAACACAATTTCCATTTTTGAAAGGAGTACAGTTGAAACTATCAGGTAATATTTAACGTAATGTCAACGTCTTTATACCCATCGTCAGAGCAGAGTAAGCCAATGATGTTAGTTGTCTGATTTAAAACATCCATTAGTATTTTCTAGGAGTATGTGCTTTCTATTTTTATGTTAGTGGATCTTATGATGTGACTAAATTAGTGGGTTAGTGATATCAGGCACTAAATCTAATCATAGGTTTGTAATCTTATTTTTCAGGATTCTCTATTGATATGTTTACGTTATTTAAGGTTATTGTGTACTTGACGTTTGGTAGGAACAATAAAGATTAGCAATTTATGTTAATCACTTATTGTTCATTATTCTTCTCTCCTCCTCTTTCCATAACAAAGTGGTATTAGAGTTTAATACCAAGTTTGGTCTTCTTGTCTCTACCTTAAGGGAAAAGTAGTGAGAGAGAGAGGCATCAAAAAAATTTTCTTTTCCATTTCCCATTTTCAATGGAGAACGCTATCAATTATGGGCCATCAAAATAAAATCATATTTGAAAGCTTTGAGTTTTAAGAGGCTGTTGAGAGTGATTTTAATCCTACCCAATTTCTAAAAAATCCTACACTAAGTTAAATAAAAGAATATGATGAAGAAGTAGCAAGGAAGCCAAAAACGTTTTCTTGCACACATATGTCTATGTTGGAGGGAATTTTTACAATTATAATAGCTTATGAATTGCTTAAAGAAGTATAGGAAAAACTCAAGGAAGAGTTTAAAGGCAACAAGAAAAAAAATGATGCAAATTTAAATCTCAAAAGAGAATTTAAGATGTTAAGGATGAAGAAATATGAAAGTACTAAGGAATATACAAGTAATTAAGCTCATGTTTATTGTCATTATAATCAAATTGCTTGGTGAAGAATTTTCGAGTCAAAGAGTGGTGGACAAGCTTTTCGGGACCCTTCCTGAAAGGTATGAAACCAAAATTTCATCATTTGAAGATTATAAAGATCTATAAAAATTAACCTTTGTAGAGTTACTAAATGCACTTCAAACCATGGTCTAAAGAAGAATGATGAGAGAGGAGGGAACTGAAGATAAAGTTTACAGAGCTTATTTAGCCAACTTCATCTTCAAAGGGAAAAGCCAAAGTTTTTCAATGTAGCAATTGGAAAAATCTTGGTTTGCAAAAAGCTTGGTCACGAAGAGAAAGATTGTTGGCACAATGGCAAGCCACAATGTTTCAAGTGCAACAAATTTGGGCACATACAAAGGAATTGCAAACTTGAAGATTAAGCATAGATAAATATGATGCAAGAGACAAAAGAAGAAGCTCTATCAGCTACTGTTTTTTAAAAGTAAATGTTTTTTGTTTTTATGTTAGTGGGTCATAGGATGCTATCATTTGTTAGCCACTAAGTTAGTGGGTTAGTGATATTAGGTACTAAATTTGATCATGGGTTTGTGATCCAATTTTCTAGGATTCTTTATTGTTATGTTTGTATTATTTAACGCCATTATTTACTAGATGTTTGGTAGAATTAGTACAAATTAGCAATGTTTGACCCCAAACTTTTCTTGGAAGTTAGAACTATTAAATGAGAAATTGTTGACGATTATTCATGAGTAAAGAAAAAGGAGAATTCTTGAATTAGAAATAAGGTAAGAAATTGTTCAGGTACAAGATAGGTTATATGTGAAATGTTGGAAGTTAAAAGTTGAAAAATGTAGTTGAAACATGTTCACTAAGTATGCTTCGATATTTTAGCCATAACTTTTTCTCTAGTTATCCAAATGAGATTATTCTTAATTTAGATTAAATTAGAGACTTAGGGCTACAAATTGACTAATGAAATTGAGTTCTAATTCAATCTCCAAGAATTTCAATTTTGGGATGGAAGTTGAGCATAGAATATTGTTTCAGTATAAGAATAGTTCGGAAATGTTTGGGGTATAACTTTTAGGTTAACAAACCAAATTGAATGATTTTAGTGTCATTAGAAAATTAAGACAATGAGGAACATTTTTCTAGAAGGAAGTATTATCAAATTTCTTCAATTTTTTCATGATCATTAGTCAAGGAGTTAAAAGTATAAGATGTTAGTTATAAAGACAAAAGAAGGGTAAATATGAAAAGACTACTTAAATGAGGGGCAAAATGGGAAAGACAACTAAAATGTTGTCTTGAAATAAGAAGAAGAAGAGAGAAAGTGTCATGAAAAACAAAAGAGAAGAGAGAAAAAACGTAAAGAAAGAAGAGAAGAAGGAGAAAATCGTGGAAGAAGAGAGAAAGGAAGAAAGAAGAAGAAAACAAGAAGAAATCAAGCTTGTTTAGGTAAGTTCATATTTTTCTTCTTGCTTTATTAGAGAAATGAGTTGTATTGTGGATGAAGGGATTATAGAGAGAATGGGTGTTGTGTTGAAAGAAGATGATTTGAGATACCCATTTGATTTTTAGGATTTCTAAACTAGGTTTTTGGCTTTTCTAACCTAGATAGACCATGGGTAAGTTAATGCTAAGCCCAATTTATCATTTTTGTGATTTTGAAGTTTTAGGGATTTTATTGAATTGGAATTGAATGGGAGATTAGTTTGTTTTAGGAAATCAAGAGAACCCTATCCAAAAGCAAGGGGAGAGACATCTTTAAGCAAGGAAATCAAGGTGGGTTTCATGTTTGTAATTGAATAATGAGCCATTAAAGTTTTTCCAAATCAAGAGAATAAAATGATTTCAAGTACTTCATAAATGTGCATATATTGTTTTTAAATGATTTAAAGAATTTGCTTATATGTGTGTATATGCTTAATTGATTGGATTTGAATTGTTGTGAAGTGAAAAAATGCATTGTGATGTATGATCATGTTATGCCATTAAATTGTGTCATGGCATTTTGATTTGTATGGAAAGAAGAAAAACATGAGAATATGAAATTGTGAATGATTGAATTGAACATGAGCTATGATTATGTTTGGGCGAGAGAGGAACTGTTTCGTAGTCACGTGCACATCGACATAAAGCCTTCTCCCGTCTACCCGCTTGTGGCCCACGAGATCCGAAAAGTAGACTCGTTTCGTTCACGGAGTAAATTTCGATTTCTCTGTTTCGTTCCACAAAACTCTCAAGCCATTTGTTGTGCATTGAATCTATGAATTTTCAAGTTCATGCATACATGATTTGTATTATTGTAAATTGGTTGAGACCTATGTTTTTCTTGAATTCAATAATAATTTTCCATGACAAATGAATAATTTCAATGGTTTTGCTTGTTATCGAATATAAACTGTTACCCATGAGCTTTCAAGCTCACTCCCTTTCCATCCCGTCTTTAGGTGAAGAGAATAAGATCGAGTAATCAAGAGTTGAGGCAACATTTCAATTATGCATATTTTGTATTTGAAGTTAGATTTTGTAAAAACAAGACTTTAGATGAATTTCGAGAACTATTGGGTTTAGCATCTTTTGTATTTTAGATTTTGATATTGATGATGTAATGTGGCTTGGAATGACATTAAAGTTTTTTAGAACTTTTATCTTTGATGTTAATGAAATATGAATTGTGTATGGATGATGTGAGTTGAAATTAGATATATTTGAAGAAGCTATTCACTTGAGATGTTATGGAATAGAAAGATAGGGATTACGAATGATGAGATGTTGTTGGATATGAATAGTCAAATGAATTGAGGTTGAGAGTTTGATGAATTCCAAATGGGTAGTCGAATTGTTATGAATTGGGATAAATTTCAAGTTTTCAAGAGGGTCAAATGTGTGTTCTGACTTCAGAAGAAAATCTGTGTTAATTTAGGATGAATTAGACAAAGTTATCTTATGAAAGTTGTAATTTATCCTCTTAGCTTTCCAACGGTGTAAAGTATGCAAATTTTGGATATCGGAGTTGAGAGATATGAGTATTATAAGTGGTGATGCTACATGGGATGTAAACCAAAGACAGCTATGGTAAATGATGAGAATTAGTGGTCTTGATGAATCAAATGAGTAGGGATTAGAGGATTTAATGGGACAAAGATGGTGTTTGAATGGATTTGAAGTGGTATTGCATTAGAAGGGTTGAATTTGGGAAGATTATGGGTGAATATAATGTTAGAATAGATGTAGGAACCATTGGAGAGGCTTTGGAGGAGGTTTTGGGGGAGATATGTCCAAGGTCCGTTAAATGGACCTTCTCAGGTGAAAAAGGACCCCCAGCCTCGTCAATGTCCATTTAACGGACATTAGGTCTATTAAATGGACCTTCTTAGATGAAAAATGACTCCCAAGCCTGTCTATATCCGTTAGGAGGACATTCACGGGACAGCTACGATAAATCGCAATTTTGACCTTTCTAGAGGCCAAATCTCACTTTGAGTTCTTCATGACAGTTGTAGATCTCATAGTTCTCTCTTTCAAATTGTCTAGAAAAGACATCAATCTAACGTTTGTGGTGAAAGTTATGGCAATCGCGCCAAGGTAGGTACAAAAACGATTAAAGACTTAAACATGTTTGATATTTTTTGTCATAACTTGTTCATCCGACCTTCGAATGAAGTGATTCTTGAAGCTATATATTCCTAACACATTTGAATACCTTCTAGTAAAAATTGGTAGCTTTTGGTTTTAATCTGGAAAAGATTGATGGAAAGATTTTGAGGGGTTGGTTGAGAGAGCATGATTGGG
>JANSVB020000425.1:3900835-3912143 GCA_025504935.2 Erythroxylum haughtii | reverse complement strand
TTTGAAGATTATTGCCTTATTGATTTCACCATGATTTCAATCCACAACACCTGAAATGATTTCTTAACCAATTCTATGCATTTTACTATTATCAAAACATAAGTGGGATTTAATTTGTCAACCACCATTGGTCCAACATACTGAAGGATGTTCGTCAGCCTTCAATCTTAGAAGTCGCAACCATGCATGTGCACGATCACGAGTTGACCCTCAAACTTGTGAAGTCACGATCGGGCTTAATTGCAATCACTACATTCACTTAATGTCGTGATCGTGCTTTATCGCGATCGTGAGTTCCCTTCAATGTTGAGATCGCGACGCGACTTCTTACTTGCAATCCCTCATTTCTAACCTCTATAATTTTCAATCTAGAACTCCAAAATTTTCAAAATTTATATCAATAAAAAGCTAAAAGAAAGATATTCCAATTTCGTGAGACAATTTTGTTAAAATCTTCCTAGATCAATACAGTTTAATCATGGAAGGTTCAGACCAATACTAACTTCTCTAACTTATCTTCTTCATTCTCTGTGCTTCTTCTTTCATTCTCCAACACTTCCTTCCATTTACATTTTCTAGTTGCATTTTACCATTTTTAACTCTCATTCAACTCAACACATTCACAACAATTCAAAAATTCATGCTTAAACAAAATCATCAAGAACAAAAGAAAAGTCATTCAAGCATTTCACCATTCTCTGCACCTTCTTCACTGTCATTTTCCTATGTTTTCATTTTCTACATTCTCTTAAATTTCTTCCTCTAACTATCATTTAAATAATCTTTCTCATCTCAAACCATCTTCTTACAACTATTCTTCAACTCTAAATTTATTCTTTTATTCATCTCTAACAACACTCTCAACTTACCTACACAGTGAATGCACAACCACAAATAGAGCATTTACTTGTTCTTCTCTCCAATTTTTTTTGCACTTAATTACACACATTTCCTATGATCTTCCAACTTATAAATCATTTCTACACTATCTTAAGACATCTAGATCATCAATTATTCAAAAATCACACATCAACACTTTTCATATCTTAAACCCTCGGTGTTCATGAAAACACCTATTTTTCTTCATGATCATACAATGAAAAATAAATCACCATTTTGGTTTCATAAACTAACAACTCTAAAGGATTTAAATAATACTTACTTGATATTTCTCTAAAATCTGCAAAAGCTCAAGAAGGACATTAAACTTCATGCAATTCACGTACACCATTGTAGGGGTTGGCAACCTTCGGTTTTTCTTAAGGCAAAGAGAAGTAAACGGAAGTTGGGAGTAGCAAGGGGATAGATTAAAAAAAGGTTTAACTTTGGTGGAGTTTTGATGAAAAACTCTGTGTTACTGAACAACTTACGAAAGAAGTTACGAGGGAGATGAAGACAAGAATAGTAATTTGTCTTTCAAGGTTTAGGAAATTTAACTTAAAACTTGGACACTTGTCCACTTCTGAAGACATTAGCTAATTTTTCCAAACTAACTAGTTCTATTTGAACTAATTCCATTAACTCCCATCTTTTCATTACAATTATTTCCAAAATTTTCAATATCATCTTCTTACAAATTCTGAAGTCATCTATGAAAATTTCAAAGTCATTTTTAACAATTCTCCAATATGATTTGATTTCTATTTCTATTTTCCATACATCAATTTATTTGCTAATTGGCATTTTTTCCTTTTCCAATAAAAATCAACAATTTCAGAAATTATTCCTAAAGTTCACCAAAATTCAAAATTAACAAATACACTCACCAATTATATTTTTAGTACAACATATTCACAATTCTCATAAAATCACATATCAAAATCATATTCACGTTCAAACAATCAATTATACCTGAAAATTGTCAATGAATGTATATACAGTTGTTTTCATATGCGAAAATTCATATTCAAGTGTAGGTGCATATCATATAATGCATGAGCATGCAATGCATTTCTAATCTCCCTGTACTCTTTCATATTTACTATTTTAACCTCCTCGCAAATAATAGGATGTTACAGTTTGGCCCAAAGCTAACCGATTCATCCTCATCAAGACCAATATACGTTCAACGTCTTAAAAAAGAAAAATAAGTCCCTTACAAAAAGTTGGCCAAGCATGAAAAGTATCTAAGAAAATTACTTGGCCCAAATTATGTAAACAGTGAAGATGAAGACATGCCTAAGTGAATAATTTAATATTTGTATTTTTTATTTTGTATACAAATATTTTTGAAGCTGTAATTAATATTTTGCACTTGATATAATTTAATAACATTTTATTTTTAATATAAAATGCTTCTAATTTTTAATTATTTGTTTATTATATTTTTGTATAATAAATTAACAAAAAATTCAAATATTATATACAATAACATGGATTTAAAATGTCACAAATAATTATAATTAACATGGTATAATATTCAGTTAAAATATATATTAAAAATTTAACTACATTTTTTAAACGTAGCTAAAAATTTTCGATTATGTTTTAGAAAACGTAGCTAAAAGTTTTCTGCTATGTTTTAAAAATCATCGCTAATACTTTTTGGTTTCGTTTACAGAAAAATAGCTAAAAACTTTTTAACTACATTTTGGAAATTGTAGCAAATAATCTTTCGCTACAAAAGTATTTTGTAACGAAAATATATTAAATTGTCACTAATATTTTTCAACTACGAAAACGAAACGTAGGCAAAATCTTTTAGTGACAAATATGGAAAAACTTTACCTATAATTTTAGCTACTAAAGTTTGGTGACATTTTTAACGACGAATTTAAATCATCGTGAATTATTATTAGCAACTATTTTTGAACTTTTAGCGACAAATCTATTATGTTGTAGAGCCTTGATTTGGCATAAGTTAACTTCATATAATAATTAATCAATTTGTTGATATAATAAAATAATTCTATAGAATAAAACTTAGGACGAGAAGTGCAACATTTGTATGATCGAAAATCAATTAGATGTGACTGCCGAATGAAGTCAATCAACCCATCAAGGTGCAAAATATAGGCAAATGTCATTCCAAAATCACTAGAAGAGGAAAAACCATTACAATGTCAACTTCATACAGATCTCTTTAATGCATACATAATGTAACAAGATACATCATAATAAGTCCACAAAATTGCACACATTTAAGATAGAATAATGATCTTGAAGACATAAAAGATGTTGGCCTACCCATCACATATCTGAAAAATCTTAGAACATCAGAAAATCTCTAGAGGACAAATGGAAGAACCAAAGTCCCTATTATTGTTAATAATGTTTTGGAATTTGCAGTGACCCGACACCAGCTGCCACTGCTCCAATCGGCTGGCCGGCGATATGGGTCCCCTCACCTTTTACTATTTCAATTTCAACATCCCACCCGCCTGAATTCAGACCTACACAAGCTTCCTCATTGAAATCTTCTTCTCTTCGTCCAATTCCACTAAGTATTATAAGGATATAAATTGTATGCTAAAGTCATGAAAGTAATAGTTTCTCACCATTGTCATTTATCAATATTGAATATATATAGTAAGCGTAAGTTTTGATTGATGTAGAAAGTCATCACCTGTATCATGAAATGCAAATATGACAACAATATTTAAAGTATTTAATCAATTTTGTAAATGTTGCAAGTTATAACAAACTTTTATTGGATAAATGGTTAATAAAATTTATTAAATTTTGATGATGTTACACTCATTTTTTAAGGTTAAAGATATTTGTTTTTTAGTTATTAATGATTAATTGAGTATTAATTGAAAAAATAAAATTGATATGATGTATAAGAGTAAATATTTAATTCCTTTTTCAATGATTTATCGAAATGAAAGAGAGGTGAATTAATAACTATTTCAATGTGTTAGCACATGGGAAGACTGGGATAGACAAATGGAAAAGCTACATAATAAGGTTGTATAGTGGCACCTATTGTGTAAGTTAAAAGTTGAAGTTAAAGTGGCTTTTGAGGTCGTATTAGTCATTTACTTTTGCCAGCAAAATACAAAATACATCAAACCAGAAGAATCAACATCCAGCACGATCAACTTAATCATTCCTATCCTATGTTTAGTCTTTTACTGCTCTTCGCCAACCAGCAGCATCTCAACGAACACCACCTCGAGACCCACGACCATGGAACCACCCTTCGCCACCACAACCACCCATATCCTCCAGCACACCGCCGCTTTCCTCTCCCAAGCCATCTCTCAGTCCGACTTCCGCCACCAACTTTTGTCCATTCTCCGCAGCAAGTTGACTCCCTCCATGCAAATCTCCACCCTCAAACCCCTAAACCTCGCCTTTGAAACAGTCGAAAAGTCCATATCAACCACTAACCCTTCCGTTCAGTTCTCTTCGCTTCGCCTTGCTGAAAAACTTCTCCTTTCTTGCCCTAAATCTTCCTTCTCGTCATTTCTTCTCTCCCTCATTTACGCACTCACGTATCAACACACTAATGCTGCACTCAGCGTGCTCAACATCTTCCAGCTGGACCCTTCCCTAGCTCGGTCAGAAATAGCTCCAGTTCTTTTTGAGGAGCTGTTTCTGTCACATCTTTTACCAGTTCTTCAATGGTTCAACGAGAAGAGAACAAAGATACTGTCATCCTTTTCAATGAATATGGACTACGGGGGTGACGATAATTCAATATGTGATGTATCGGTAGCTGTTCCGAGCTCGAAATTGTTGTCGAACATTTGTGGAGTTCAAGCTTTGGAGTTGAAGGAGTTAGAGAACGCTTATGAAAAGGTTCTTGACAAAAATTGCAGAGTCTTTGCCAGCTACTTTAAGGAGGTTTTAGAGACCAGCGATGAGAACATTTCGATTAAGCCACCACCAGTGATTGTGGAAGAGATAGGAGAAGCTGAAGATAACATCAAAACGGATGGAGTAGGGTTGAAGAACGTCCGGTATAATGTAATGCTAAATCCATATTCTCGACCTTTTACTTTGTCAATTGCCTTGCAAATTCATTATAATTTTTATCAATTCTAATTGTGCTTAAGTTAATTTAATACTAAGTAAGTATATAAATGCTTAAGTTAATATAATAAGAGCTTCCCGTACTGTTTATTCAATTTTTTTTTTTCATGTTGTCCTCCTTTCAGCTTAGTTTATCTGGTCTGACATTGAGTTTTGACAATTTAGTTTATAAAACAATTGGCAAAAATCTTAGGAAACCTGTCACTCTTTGTTTATGTTTTGATCCTTGACGTATTGCAACTTTCAATGTGTCAAAGCAGAATTAGGGGACAAATTCCTCAATTTGCTGTTAGCACACTGGCAAAATAGAATTCAAAACGGTATAACAAATTTTCGAATTTCTCAAAAATAACCAATTGATTACATGAAGATAATTACTTGTTGGTGTTATTGGATGAATTGAATTGTGTTTGTATATCAAGTTTGAGAATATAGCGTGCCTGAAACAAAATTGCTTCAATTTGAGAACTCTAATTCCAATTTCACGCTCAGCAGAATATTAGGATTTCAGTTGCCATGAAATCTGTCCAGGATGTGGGTTTCTATCGAACTACGAAAATGTTAAAGGGCTAGTAGTGATGGTTGATCATGGGGGTTGAGTAAATGGTGGTTAAATGTTGGTTGTCATTATTTGTCATTTGGACGGTGGGTTTTTATGATTATAATGGTGGCATAGTTGATGGTGAGGTCCAGGTGGTAGTTCTGACGGGGATAGAGTGGCGGATGTGCAAGCAGGTGACGGTGAATGTGAAAAAACGAGAACAAAAGTTTTCCTCTCAGTTTCTCGAATGCATATTAGCAGAGAATTTCTATATGGTTGTTACTTAAATAACTACATCCACTGTTGAGCTTAGCTCATTTACTGTACTACGTAAACAGTCTAAACTAAACGGCCTCCTGGAGTTAAGGTGAAAAGTGCACCCACCACTCTCTGCTTATCTGACATGTACCAGTCAGGAGGCCAAGTTGACAGAAAAATTTCAACACCAAACTTAAAGATGGCTTCTTTTTTCATAATTCAAGTGTTTTTTAATGATTGACTGATCAAGGTTGTTTGTTTATCCTGTGTTCTTAAATGGTTCTGTTAATACGCCACAAAAAATACGAGAGAGGTACTGTCCTTTAAGGTTTATAACATGTTTTTTCACGTGTTATAGCCAATATGGCGTGAAGAAGAAAAATCGCTAGAACTGTACAGCAACGGCGAATGTACTTCTGCTACACTATCTTATCCTCAGAGAGTCTACCTAGAAGATCTGAGAAGTCAGAGCAGTAGGAGGTTGACGGTATCGCCAGGTTCAGAGTCAGAGTCCGAAGCTGAATCGTCCTTGGATGATAATTTGGTTGATTGTTCTTCACTGGAATCCGAAGTTGAGGTAGAGGCATAAACAAGAAAAGAGGTCTCAGTTATCTGGACTGATCAAACTAGGCGATTATTCTAGTACTGAAATGCTGTTGTCTTTGTCTTGTAGGAAAACAACAGACAAAGAACATCGTTTGAGCCATCCGAAAGCCGAACCCGAAAACACAAGCAACTTACAGTTGCAGATTCCATTAGGTATGTTCTCATGAACGGCCTCCATCATTTATCATTTTACGCTTTCTCCTCTGAAGTTCTGATATTTGGATTCTTTCTGTCACACATAGTTCTTCAGATCATCCCATGGCGGATGCCGATAACTCCCCATGTGGTGGGAAACATACTCCGCCAAAAGACTTTGTCTGCCCGATAACAAGCCATCTTTTTGATGATCCGGTGACTCTAGAAACAGGCCAGACTTATGAACGCAGAGCAATTCAAGAGTGGCTGGACAGGGGGAACTCAACATGCCCAATCACGCGCCAAAAGTTGCAAAGTACACAACTACCTAAGACAAATTACGTACTCAAAAGGCTTATAGCTAGTTGGAAAGAGCAGCACCCTATTTCCGCCTCAAACCAATTAGGAAGCCCGCGTCAGAAGGCTGATGCAAGCTTCAAATCATCAGGAACGCCTCCTACTGCTTCTCCTAATAGTGTCATTAGCAAAACCTCCATTGACGGCAAAATTAGTGAGCTCAGACAGGCCATTAACAATCTTTGTATGTCAGAAATTTTGCACGAGTCTGAAGTGGCTGTTCTTCGAATAGAGAGATTCTGGAAGGAAACAAATATGGAATTTGATATACAGAGCTTGCTTTCAAGACCTCCGGTTGTTAACGGATTTGTGGAGATACTATTCAATTCTGTCGATCCAAAAGTGTTAAAAGCTACGGTTCTTCTCCTCTCTGAGTTGGGATCAAGAGACAAAGGGGTGATCCAGACACTGACAAGAGTTGATTCTGATGTGGAATGCATTGTGGCACTTTTTAAGAACGGTTTATTGGAGGCCGTTGTGTTGATATATCTGTTAACGCCCACCACAGTGAGCCTCCTGGAGATGGATCTTGTAGAATCTCTCCTAACAGTCATTAAGAAGGAAGACAAGGATATGTTGAATATGTGTGTGAAACCAAAAACAGCTGCAGTTCTATTACTGGATCAGATTCTCGGTGGCAGTGAAGAAAGCACTGTTTCCTCCATTGCCAATGCCATTATTTCAACAAAAGTGATTGAGAAAGTTGTTCGCAGCTTGGAAGCTCAGTGGGCAGAAGAGAGAATTGCAGCAGTTGGGATCTTACTCAGGTGCATCCAGGAAGATGGGAAATGTAGAAATACCATTGCTGACCAAGCTGAGCTTGCTCCTGTTTTGGAGAGCTTCTGCACTGCAAGTGATTCAGAACAATTTGAGATCGTTCATTTCTTATCAGAATTAGTCAAATTAAATAGGTAACTTCTCTCGAGATCAAACCTTTGACTCATTCTTTTGGTTTCTCTTGAATTTGGAATACTTTCCCCCAGCAATTGAATTTTCAATAAAATTCTTAGGAGGACATTCAATGAACAAATCCTTCATATCATTAAAGATGAAGGTTCTTACAGTACAATGCATACCCTGCTGAACTTCTTACAGACAGCTCCACAAGAGCAATGCCCAGTAGTGGCTGGTCTTTTACTCCAGCTTGATCTTCTGGTATGGAATCTCTCCTCTTTTTCAATTATCTCAAGTTACAAAGTTTGAAAAATTAAGATGCTTGATTGTTTCTTTTTACCTAACATCAGTATTGCCATCACTTTTTGTTCGAAAAGCACTTAAAAGGTTTAATGACAGAATGTAGTTACTGTAAGCTAATGAATACTGTATTGCTCGACAGGCTGAGCCGAGAAAGATGAGTATATACCGTGAAGAGGCAATAGATACCCTCATATCATGCCTCAGAGAAACTGAATTTCCTGCTGTTCAAATAGCTGCGGCAAAAACAATAGTCTCTTTGCAGGGGAGGTTTACAGCCTCTGGAAAATCTCTTACCAGAGCCATGCTTCTGAAGCGTGCTGGACTGGACAAAAGTTACAAAAATCTTATAAAAATGGAACAAGTTGGAAGCTTTTCTGAAGAAGTAGAAGGAACCTTGGTCAGACTCTTTGAATTTTTCTGAATAAAATCTTGTCCTCTGACATTTTTGTATATTAAAATACAAATTAATTTTCTGTGTTGCATTGGGAACAGCAAGAGGAAGAGAGAGCAGCTGAAGACTGGGAAAGAAAAGTGGGGTTTGCTTTAGTAACTCATGAGTTCGGTTTGCTGTTCGAAGCTCTATCAGAGGGCCTGAAGAGCAGATATGCAGAGTTGTGTTCAGCATGCTTTATCTCAGCAACGTGGCTTGCACATATGCTTAATGTTCTTCCAGACACAGGGATACGAGGAGCGGCCAGAGTCTGCTTGCTCAAGCGCTTTGTTGCAATATTCAAGTCCGCAAAGGATATTGAGGACAAAGTCCTTTCATTGCTTGTGCTGAAAAGCTTCATAGATGATGCTGGTAAGTAGCAATCTTGGTCAGTGTTACTCCAGCTGGCAAACTGAGATTCAGAAAGACACCTGCACAAGCCGTAGAAACTTATTGGAAAGATTTCTAACTTCACATTCCGAGACTACAGGATTAACAAATCTAATTTGGTTTAAGACATCTCTATCATAACTTTGCTACTGTAATTTTCAGATGGCTTGCGGGATATTACTTTCTACATGAAGGATATCAAGAAAGGTCTGAGGGAGCTGAGAAAGTCATCTCGATTAGCATTTGAGATCATGAAAATCCTGAGTGAGGGACAAGACTCTAGTGCTGTAAGTTAATAATAAAAGTGTTCTTAATGCAAGTTGCTATACATTTGTTTATCGTTTTAGTTCTCAGTCAATAAAATAATGACAATAAAATTGTTTTCGAGCACCAGGACTTGTGGAGTCATAAAGAATTAGCTCTAGTAGATTGCAGTGAGAACGGAGAGGTGCTTTCAATTGCTTGTTTCAATGACAAGATTTTTTCTGGCCATTCGGATGGAACCATCAAGGTAATTCTCTCATAATGATATTGCAACCAAACCAAGCGCTTCATCTGGCTAGATCATTGAATTAGGGATGAGCAACAAGCTTCCTAGAAAAGTTCCATTTCACATTGTTAAGTAATCCACACGATTAATTCATACTGTGAATGGCTATCCTCTTGCTTGAAATGACTCAAGTTTGGCGAATACAAGTTAGATGATCTTCTTTTTCTCAATTTCTGTAGGTTTGGACAGCGAGGAGTAGCATTCTTCAACTCATCCAAGTAATTCGTGAACACACCAAGGCTGTCACTAGCTTAACAATCTTACAATCAGGCGAAAGATTGTACAGTGGTTCAGCAGACAAAACATCAAGGGTATGTGGGCTCTTTCCACTCTTTTGTTTTTATTGGTAGAAAAACATTAGTTCTCTATGTAACCCGATTATCTCTCGGTTAAAGGACCGCATGATGTTTCTGGACTAGGGAAGCCCGGCAGGAAAAGGTAGCTTAAGAACAGATGAAACTGATCTAATTAGCTGCATAGATGACCACTAACTCAAGAGACATACGACAGATTTACTAACCAACCTGCCTTCAAAACTGACAGCAATTTAATCAGACAACTCTCTTTATTGCTTCAATGGCAAAGTCTCATTCACAATTCATCTAAATACTAATTCATGTTACAATGACCTGGAAGCACCTTCTCGGTATCAGTTTTGAGATTTATCCATCTACATGCTCAGTTTAACAGAGAACGAATGTCTGATTTTCTGATCTGTATTGCTGAATAAATGTTTAACAAAGAATGCTACTGTACCGTATTGTGATGAATAGGTCTGGTCTTTTAGTGGTGAAACATTGCGCTGCGTACAAGTGCATGACATGAAGGATCCAGTTCATAATCTAGTTGTTGCCAATAGCATGTCATGTTTTATTCCACAAGGAGCCGGTGTCAAGGTATCATATAAACCTCCTTTTCTGTTTCTATATTAGGGGTCAAAAATACAGTGCATTTCGTGTTCACATGTGTAACTAATGATTGGCGTTTATTACCTGTCAGGTTCACTCCTGGAACGGAGGATCCAAATTGGTAAATCAAGGCAAGTACGTAAAATGCTTGTGTCTTGTACAAGGAAAACTATACTGTGGATGCCACGACAGTAGCATTCAGGTATTGCAACTGAAGCAGCATGTTTTATCTACATTCAGCAACTTGAGTTTATATAAAGCAATCTGTTATTCAGGAAATAGACCTGGCAACTGGAACAGTAGCCATTATTCAAAGTGGATCCAGGAAATTACTAGGAAAAGCAAATTCCGTAAATGCTCTGCAAATTCGTGACGGGCAGATACATTCGGCCAGTTCTTCAGTAGATGGATCAGTGGTGAAGGTATGTCCTCCTATCCTAGTGGCTATTTTCTGCGTGGTTTTTAATGAGTCACTAACTTAGCATCCAAACTTTGATGACAGATATGGAGTTGTGAAAACTTTGATTTGGTAGGCACACTGTCCACAACATCGGAAGTGAGGACAATGGCAATTAGTGCAGACCTAATATACTTGGGGTCCAAAGGAGGCATTGTTGAGATTTGGGACCGAAAGAAGCAGACCAAGATAGAAGTCCTCCAAACTGCTACAAATGCTAAGGTTCTCTGCATGGCACTTGACCCCACAGAAGAAGTACTTGTCATCGGAACCTCAGACAGCAGGATACAGGTAACTAATAATCAACTTTTATTCTTACTTCACGATGGTTGGTTCATTCTTAAACCAAAGTCAATCTATCTTGTCCTTTAACAATTTCTTTAATGCAGGCATGGGAATTGAGCTAGAAGAAGTGGTGGATGCTGTAAATTTCTAACAATAAACTATTTATTATTTCCGATTCATAAATAATTGTCATATATTCTTCACCATGTGTGTG
>JANSVB020000425.1:3850587-3863134 GCA_025504935.2 Erythroxylum haughtii | reverse complement strand
ATTTAAGATTGATGCAATCTTGGTTTATTTCAATCCAAATCACCTGAAATAATCTCTTAACTAATTCTATACATTTTGTTATTATCAAAACATATGTGGGATTTAATTTGTCAACCACCATTGGTCCAACATTAGCAACTGTGTTACAACTTCTGGATCCTTCTTAAGGCATGTCTCTTCGAACTCCTTCCTTGCGTTCCCCCTGAATACGTGCCTCCACAACACGCCCCGCAAGTTAGGTAGGACGAAGAAGCGAGTGGGTCGTAGCATGTATCGGTATAGACTGAAGACCTCCCGTCGGGTACCAGTAACTTGCCAGTAGTTCAACAACTCCTCCTCTTCATCGTCAAGCGATTTCTCTTTCTTCACAACGTATCTGTCTAATAGCTCGTCCACAGTGTCTAGCCCTTCGTGCAAAACCCGATGATTGGGGATCGAATGGGGGTGGGTTTTTGCCAGAACCATCATATATGATGGTAGAAATGACAATGATGCGGAAGGTGGTGTTGCGACATATGCTGGGTTTGAGAGAGGGAGAAAGAAAGAACCATCACATATGGTGGTAGAGGTGACGATGATGCTGAAGGTGGTGTTACGGCAGATGCTGGGTTTGAGGGAGGGAGAAAGAAAGAAAGAGAGCTTTATAAAAATAGCAAAAACTTCGAGAGTCTGATTTTTAAGTGACGTCTAATAAAAATTGAGATTGATTGATAAAATGAGTTGATGGATGTGTAACACGTCAGCAGACGACGACCGTCCCCATTCGCGCTATATATATTGATGTATCTCACAATAAAAGAGATATACTTGTTTATATACAAAAGTACAAAATTAATTAAGGAAAAATTTACATAAGGAAGAACCTAATTTGTGCCTAAATGTAAGTTACAAGTTGACTAGAGATTATTTACATTGGTTACAATATATATTATTACATAAATATATAAGTACAGCTTAGATTATATTTATAATTCTTGACTTAATCCATTTCTTCTTAAATGTTAATATAAAACTTAAAAGTAATATACAAGCGTCATTTTGAGTAGATATGTAAACTTAAAAGTAATATACAAGCGTCATTTTGAGTAGATATCTTTGAAAAATTAGAATTCTTAGGCTCACATCCAACCTAACTCATGAAATGAGTATAATTTTTAAGTGTAAATCTAACCAGTTATAAAATTTTTAAATTTGAAGCCAAACATAAATATATTTCTTATAAAAATTTTAATAATTATATAAAACATAATTATGACATTAACATTAATTTATATGCATACACAATCATATGAAATTCGATTCAAAAAACTTTATCATTTTTCAAATAAAAATATTCATAAACTTGTTGTAAAATAATAATATAATTTCTTAAAATTCATAATAAAAATAAAATTAAGTAAATAAATATAAGCATGTATAATTATGATAAGATCTAAATAATAAGATATTTATTTAAACATTAACTAAATGAGAGTTCTTTCATATGATCTTCGTTAAAAAATTATTTTCTGTGATAAACAATTAAAATAAAATAGGTAATTAAATATATAAATATTTACTTAAATAGTTTTATATCTTTTATTCCCTTTTTCTATAGTTATACAATTATAAGTTAATTCATAAGTATGAGCCCAATGTTGTGACTTGTTAGCTGGGCGGCGATCACATGGACCAATCCACTCTATGCACGGAGTCCCAAAAATGTTTGGTAGTAGCGGACCTCAAATGACTATTAAATACACCTAATAAACCCCAACCACCCCAACCACTGCATATAAAGGACCGCTCTCTGCTTTTAAGCGGCCAACTGTCTGGTCAATCAATCACGACCGTTCGTCAGTTATCAACCATGGCTCCGATTAAAGTTGGCGATGCTTTGCCAGACGGAACCCTCGCTCACTTTGACGAGAATGATCAGCTCCAGCAAGTCTCCATCCACTCCCTCGCCGCCGGCAAGAAGATCATCGTCGTTGGTGTTCCCGGCGCCTTCACCCCTACTTGCAGGTTATTGGAAAAGTTCCCTCAGCTCTTTGGTTTTGCCTTTTTTTAAAACTCTTTAGCAATAAATTACTCATAGTCTATCTGATTTGGCTGGCGTTGGTGTAGCTTGAAGCATGTACCCGGATACGTTGAGAAGGCTGAGGAGCTGAAAACTAAGGACGTGGCCGAAATCCTCGTGATTAGCGGTAATGATTCCCCTAATTATCTCTGGGGTTAGCTTAATAAAACTATTAATTGAACGGACAAAAATATTTCTTGGCTGGGCAGTGAATGATCCGTTCGTTATGAAGGCATGGGCAAAGACATTTCCGGAGAACAAGCACGTGAAGTTCTTAGCAGACGGGTCTGCGGCTTACACCCACAAGCTTGGGCTGGAGCTTGATCTGAACGAGAAAGGGCTTGGGGTGCGCGCGAGGAGGTTCGCTCTCTTGGTGGATGACCTCATTGTGAAGGAGGCTAAACTTGAGGAAGGTGGCGAGTTCACCGTTTCTAGCGTGGATGATATCCTCAAGGCTCTTTGAAAGATAAAATGATAAAAGTAATGTATCTCTGTTTTAATAATACATAATATAATATGAGAGTGTGTATGTCTGGTAATTAAAATACAGAGGGTTTCTTGCTATGAAAAAGACTTATCCGTTACACTTTTAAGTTTTGACTTTGACCAAAGTGGGTAACGTAACGTTCCGGTAAATTTAGGTAGTCTCTGACCGTAGCCTATACTTGCCTTATCAGTACCGGTAAATTTAGGTAGTCTCTGACCGTAGCCTATACTTGCCTTATCAGTACATGTTACTGTATTACCGGTTGAACTTGCAGCGAATGAGGGGATCAAAACCTAAAAATCCCATAGTAGGAGAATTCATCATTAATTGATGAAGAACATACGTAATAGGAACCAACTACATTTGGATAGGACAAACTAGACCATAGGAAACTATGTTTACCTCGACACTCATCACCCTAAATTATGGCCGACTCGGGTTTTGATGTTAATTGTTACATAATTGATGTTTGCTATTTTTTCTTAAACTTATATAATCTATAGTTATCTTTAGTGTGCATCTTATGTAATTACATATTCCAAGAGAAGAAATGCAAATGCGGGCTAAGTGTAATTTAATGGGGAGTTATTTCCATGATACTGTACTTAAAGCTGCCCATAAAAGCCGAATAAAATTGCCCACTTCCCTATATGTAAAAAATGCACAAGAGAAATGACATTTGCTTTTCATGAAAAACAATAAGCTAGCTAGCTATAAAAAGAATAACGGCAATGTGCTACATTATTGTTACAGCATATTCATTTGTCTATGAGACTGAGATTCAAAATCGCAATAGTCGCCATTTGTTGGCGCACCAAACCCATACATATCCTCGGAAGGTATGTTGAGACCTTCTCGTACCTTGAATGGTGAAGCCCATGGAAATGGTGTTGAAGGATTTGAGCCAGACGCCTCTTGGTTTAAGCTAAAAGTTGGTGGATTCTGAGGAGAATTACCAGCTTGCCTTCTGTTGGAGGTGATGGTTGTTGTCAGAGGTATCGAAGTTGATTGCTGTTGGTTCTTCATGGGTGACTTGGGTCGCAGGGCCTCTATTTCTGGGGTAGTCATGACCAGGTGAGATGCATCCGGTGGAGGATTTCTGCCCCCTCCTCCTTGCCAAACTTTCCCATCCTTGTCAGCAAAATTCCTCACGTATGCCTGAAATGTTGCCAGGCATCATGTCACAAGTCGTCAACTTCAAACTTAACGAGGATAACAATACCACAAGTAATCCTTTTTTACATGCATATCAAACAAAAGATTAGAAGTTCTTTTCCTCTAAAAGATACCTTTCCTTTTCATAAAATCCCAATTTCTCGCACGTACCAAATCAAATGTATTTACTTACATCTTACAAGCTAACTTTTAATCTTAAACAACAGATTTTAAGGAACCAAAGGAATCATCGCATAGGACTAAATCAAGATCCTTCCATTCAATGCTAACATCCAGAAACTCTATTTTCACTCATGTACTTGGTCAGTTTCACAAGCAGCTTCAGATTATGGTCGAGACATACAAGTGACTTCATTTCTTAAAGAGAGTGTACCTCTGAATTGAAGTTTGAGGAGGACAGTCCTTTACCAACAGTCAGCCAACCAGATCTAATATTATGATCTTCACCAAAAAGCTCAAGCCTTCGGCGGCCTAGGGAGAAATGCTCAATTATCCTATACATATCCTCAGGTTTTTGAGTTGAACCTGAAATCCAAAGGCATAAAAGTTTCCATTCAAGTGTTCGGCATTTTCAGTGCAACACAAGGAGTAAAACGGCAGCATTCATGACATGATATGGCCAACAAAGGGTATACCATTTTGTGGTTAACATCAAAACTACATTGAAGACACATTCAAACCACAACAAAATGACGAATATTTCCCAATATCCATAAAAATTAAAAGAAAACGTGTGAAGTTCCAACTATCCATGAAATTCTTAACATCCGAGAAGAGTGACATGCTGCAACTTCGGGGATCTCATGGCCACTTGTCCACAAAAATGCACTTCCCGACAAAAGTATGCAAAAGAGGAAAGACCAAAAGCAGTGATCATATAAATTCAGTTAAACTCAGCTCTGATTTGTCAAACTTTAAACAAGAAAACATGACTAACCATAAGGAGGTTCCTCAGCAATAATCACATCAGTGTCAATATTAGCATGGATTATATGACCATCAGTACTGCGGCGAACAGTTCCCTTTATACCCATCAAGCAGTGTTCCTACAATAAATAACAAAGTAACTAGTTTATGGAAAAACTAAATTTGTTAAAGAAATCTCTGGTTGAAATGAACAAGGAAAGGTTCATTATCTACAATGCAACAGAAATGTTTGAATTGTCAACCTTAGAATGCTGAAACAAAGTATGGGAATCATGCCGCAACCCTGGTGTTGCATTGGTTTTGTTAGTTTTTACCCAGCAAATATCCTCACATCTACGAAATCCCCACTGCAGATAAAGTAAATACATGAAAACCACAATATAAAGAGTAAACTGAATTAGATTGAGACCAAAAAAAGAAAAAAAAAAGTAGCAACTGCACCTCTTCTTCATTTCAAAGCTGAAAAAGTTACCTTCTTCAGACACTGGCGGCCTTGCTCGAGACCTACGCCATCTCCTACCCAGAGAAAGATAAAGGAAGGCGTGTCTGCTACTGCCTGCAAGGGAAAAAACAGAGAACATTGCATAGAATTACTGATCAGCAAGTTGCTCAAGCAAGAAAAAAGAAATGCAAATTGATCATTTCCTAAAAAGAACAGCTATTATCAGGAAAAGGAGAACTTAAAGGAGGGACTACCTCAATTTTAAGGTTTAATATCTCGTCAAATGTCCAATAGTCCATATGATCACCAATGCCAGGGGCTCGATGAACATACTCCTCCCATGGAGGATCTACCAATATGACATCAAACTTAGTTCCAAAGAATTCTGGAGACAGCTCAAATTCTTTTAGGTTACATTGCAAATACATGGGAGGAGAAGCAGACTTAACCACTATCTCATCCTTTTTCTGTATAAGCTCCCTAAGCTTTGGATAATCCTCTACAACATTGGTCAGTTCTAGCTCTCTTATAAAATTTTGGGGGCGCATACCAGTGTCAACAAAATTCTGCGAGTAATCATTCTGCTCTCCCCGTGAAGGGGCTTTTCCAGGGGGGCCACCATTTCTAGGAGGCACCCAACCAACTGGGTTCTTATCAGGTTGTGCTCCATGTCCAATTGGTCCAGCAGGAATAAAACCAGAGGTAGACATGGTAGGAGCCACTCCCCTTCCCGGCCCGGCTTGATTTAAAAACAAAGGGTGATTTGGTGGAGCACCCATGTTAGGAGGAAATCTAGTGGTTGATGGTCCAGGAGGTACAGGAGAAAGTGCAGGTGGAACCCCTAACATATTCATCTCAACACCACGAGCCCCAGCCCAAACAACTGGCGGTGAAAATGGTGGCATGAAAACACCAGGAGTAATTGGAGGGCCCCCAGTTGGAGTCATACCAGGACCAAGTGGCTGCATTGCCCCAGGTGGAGGCATCCCTAGAGGCCCAAAAGGTCCTCCCATCATGGGCAATGGAAGTCCAACTTGTTGATTGTCTCTTCCAGTAGGTCTACCTCTTCCTCCTCTTCCAATCCTGCTCCCTTTTAACCCATGCATGGGAGCTCTGACAGAGGATCCTATCTCTTGGTTACCATATGGAGGCTGTGAACCACTGCCAGAACCGTGGCCACCAATACCACGACCAGACGCAGACCCTTTCTGGCCTCTTCCTTTACCTCCCTGATAGTCCATTTCATCCCTCCATGGACTTGGATCCCGCAGAGATACCCTATCATCAATATATCTTTCTTTATCTTCTGCAGATGGAGCAGAATTGTATGAATCATGTCTCCTTGCCCTATCATCTCGCATATACGCCCAATCTTCAGCATTACTAGCAGCTTTTATATCAGACTGCTTAGCAGTTTCATTTCTTCTAGAAAAGTGGGATGTGGACTCTGCTCTTCCATAATCAAGAGGCTTGGTTTGAATCTCTATCACATCATAATTATCATTTGAAATTCCAAAATTTGATGAGGTTTTTACAGCTTCACCCCTGCTTCGACCATGAGGCCTTTCATTGTCATTCCTATCACGACCATGCCTTGGTTCCCAGTCTCTACCACGATCATAAACAAGGTCCCCATCTTTTGAGTCTCTATCATTGGCAGAGGATTGCCTCCTTTTCCAATTCTCTTTGGAAGTTTCCTTATCTCTATTTCTGTCACTCCAATCATCTCTTCCTTTTGATCTATCATCCCTGGAGCCATCCTTTTCCATATCTTTTCGTCTAGTATCTGTGCTTCTTTCATACTCCATGTCAGAGTGTTGTGATTCTTGGTGACGTCTAATACTCCTCTCAGGAGTTCTGGACCTGTTAGAATGACCTACCGTACTTTTGTCTCTCATCCTTGTACTTCCGTCTTCATCAACATTAGAAGACTTTTCACGGCTTTCAGAAACATCCCTGTTAGTGGGAGTTCTCTGCTGCCTGTGCTTCTCATTTTTCTCTCGACCTGATTTTTCTTCACGGGTAATAGGACTACCCTTGTTTTCTTCATCCGCAACTTCGGACCTGCTTTTGGACTTATTCCTTTCCAGATCAACTCTTCTCTCTTCTTTGTGGCTGGTTTTGGTACCCTTATCATTGTACGAATCCGAATTCTTGGTTTTACCATCACTGAATTCACTTCTTGTATGTGTGCTTCTATCTTTATAATTCTCATATGTTGAATCAGAAGCCTTTACATTCTTGGTATCAGTCTTTTCATGATGATTTTCCTCAGGTTTCCTATGGACGTCAGACTCATCCCATCTTCTTCTAGAGCTTCTACCATGCTCATTAGAACCACGAACCTTCTCTCGGCTGCTTTCTCTCCTTTCTCGATACTTAGAATCTCTATCCTGTGACTTGTCATACTCCGCATCATGGGAGCGGTCTTCTTTGTTCTTACTCCCACTACGAGATCTCTCGTGCTCTGAGATCTTTGATGTCATTTTACGCTTTTCACTTTCATCCATTCGACCATGCCCTCTACTCACAGATTTTTCTCCACCCTGTCTGTTCTCCAATTCTCCATCCTGGTACCAACTGCTCAACTTTTCCAGGCTACTTTCCTCTTGTTTTTTCTTCATTTGTTTCAATCGCATCTCTTTCCTTGTATCATAATCATCTTCATCACTATCTGCCCTGCTAGAGTAACCACCTGATCTCTTACGACTCTCATTTCTGTCCCCACCTGAACCTCTTCTTCTTCCCCTGCCCTCCACTCCTTCAGCCTCTTCTCCACTGCTTGGCTTTCTGGACTTGCTCGACCTGTGCCTCCTCTTATTGCTGCTGTCCCATTCTTCATCATCTCCTACCCTATCACTTCTCACATCTGAATTATCATCCATGTCCCGTTTAACATAATTCTGACCATGTTCAGGTGAATCCATTAGAATAAAAAAGCCCTCCAATATTAACCGCTCTACACTCTACCCAGTTTCCAGTATACGTTTCAAGAACCTACAAGAAAGATCATTTTAAAACCGTGTAAACCAAGAATAAAGCATTACGTCCACATATATGATTCTCTACTGGTGAACTAGTCAAAGTTAACAAAATTGTAAAACAAAACGAAAACAATTATGGAATGCTAAACACGTTCCTGTATTTCACTCTGAAGAAAAATGTAGCAAAAGCATCAGTGAACAAAATAAGCATAAAATTAAGAATGTAGATTCTTCTCAATATATAAAAAATGTTCAATTTTCCTCCATAGAATTGCAAAAATTCAAATTTCAATATCTTATTTCCACCAATACCACTCCACCCCGCGACCCGAGAGAAAAACAAAGCTAAAGTAAATCCCATAACCCACATGTAGAAATGCAAAAAAAGCTACAAAATTCAGGGATTACAAACACTTCGCTAAGCTAAAAACACAACATCTTCCAATTAAGACATCAAGGTATTAAAATTCGCAGGCTTTGAACCAGAAGAAAGATGTAGTGATTTGAATTTGTGTTGAGGTTCGTGTGCTTGTAGGTTGTACGCAGAAGTAGAGAGAAAAGTACCTGAGATTTTGAGGACAGAGAAACCCTAAACTCTTCCCTGAATAGGGTTTTCAGGTCCCGCAAAGCTCTGCACAAAGACTTGACAAAAGAGAAAACCTCCTTCATATTATTTGTTATCTATTTATTTTGCTAATCCAAATCCAAATAAACTGACAATATAATAATAAGACTATGTGATGTCATGTGTTTAATGTTTAATTAGGAATTAGAGCTGCTTAGGCCTTTTTCGTTTCACTTTAGTTTTTTATTTTAGTTTCTTCTATTTTTTATAACTTACAAAAATTATAAAAACTAAGTTTCTATTTTTTATTTTTAGATTTATCATCAGCTAAATATATATTATTTAATTATTATCAATATTAAAAATTATAATCTATTTTAATTGTTCTCATTAATAAAAATATTTTAATAAGTACAATTAAATATAAAATATATTAAAATGAATAAATTTCAAATTAAATTAGTTTTATTAATTAAAATATACATTAACAAGCAAATATATATATATATATATATATATAATTTTTACTAATTAAACTATTTATTTTAATAAAAATGTAACAAATCTTTTACTAATAGTTATTAATAAAGATTATATAAAAAGATTTAGATAAAATTATTTATAAAACTAATTTATTTTAAAATTTTAGCTAATATCTAATTATTATTAGTCATAAAATATAATTATATTGATATTAATAATCAAAAAAATTTTGTTTAAAATTAAAAATCACAAAAAAAGCAAAGTTTGTAATTAAAGGCTCTGATGTGACGATGTTAATTGTAAATACTTTCGCGTGAAATCAGATCACCTGTTTCACTTTTGTTGTTCTAACTCTACTTCACATCATCCTATCTACATATTTATATGAGACCTACATAAATATGTGGATGAGATAAGTTAGAAAAGCAAAAGTGGAACAGCAGATACTTTTCCTTTTCACGTAATGTTATTAGTTTATCCGAGCATAGCACGGGTTTTAGAAGAAGTGTTTTCTACTGTAACTAATATGAATGCAATTTTTTTATGTCCAATAGCAAGACCATGATGTCTTAATTTGTCAAAGTATATTAAAACATCCATAGCGAGGCAAATATGGATGGAAAGATATATATTTCTTCAAATTGGTTACATAATTATACTCTGAAGTAGGTCGAATACTCCCCCTTTAGATTATAACTTCTGCTACTACATTTGTTTAAGGTTAATCAGCAAAGTCATCTTAATTTTATAATTATAACTCAAACTTAAAATTTTATAATTATAATTTGAGCTCGATATTAGTATCTTCATTAATATTGTTGACGTGGCCGCATAAGACAGAAGCCCTAAATATTGATACATGTTAGAATTAATTAAACTAACTAATTAAATTTTATTAAATTGTTTAATTAAACTAGGTCGTTTTTAGATGAAAAAAGCTCTGGGTCGACATTTCAGTGTCCTCCAAATCGATTGACTCATAGAATTTGTCATCATCGTTATTCCTCTCATTCAAATTCGACACGTAAGAAAATGACAAAGAACCCTCCAAGCTCTTCAATTTCTCCTTCGAAATATCATGCAGCCACTTCCTCTTAACGTGCTTCACATATTCAAAAATAACTCCATCATAATTCACACAAAACTCCTGCAATACAATCAACGATTCTAGCTTGTTCAACCCCTCTCGCTTAAAGATCAATGCCATTTTGAGCGAGCTGTCGTCAGCTATTAGCGGCCTTTTAATCACCAGACACTTGAGAAAATCCCAAGTCTGGGAATCAAACGTTTCCTTGTCATAAATCACAATATGTTTGGGAATTCCAAAGGAATCATTCCCAAACTCTTCAACTTTAAAACCAACTGAAGCATCAATATTGGGTTGTGAATAGGGGTGAGCATTATTCGGGTCGGATAATCGAATAGGGGTGAGCATTATTCGAGCCGAGCCGAATTAATTCGGATAAAAAAATTTTAAATTTCGGGTAATTCGGTTAATACCCGAATTATTTTCGGGCTGGAGTCGGGTAATTCCAAAAAACTTCGGGCCGGCCCAATTACCCGAATTAGGTTATAAAAATACAAAATTTTTGGTTTTTTTAAAAAAAATTATCAAAAAAAACAACTTCGGATAATTCGGGTAAAACCGAACAAAATTTCGGGTAATTTGGGTCGGGTAAGCTTAGGTAAGAAAAAGTTCGAGTTCGGACCGGGTAAGATGAAAAAAAAATTCGGGTAATTCGGGCCGGGCCCGAACAGTGAAATTTCGGCCCGAATTACCCGAATGCTCACCCCTAATTGTGAAGATGCTCAACGGTGGACAGCGAGTCAATGACGGCAACTTTAGGGTTCTAACGTGGGAACTCATCCTCATCATACAACTTAGGAATAACGCAATAGAATGGTCCTTGTTACCTAATTAAGTTTTATTAAGTTTCAAACAATTCGAATGAAATTCTAATTTGTCACCTTAAGAACCTCTTTACACGAACTAACATAGTTTGATTTAAGGTTTTATTAATCTAAAAAATGACATAGTTTAGTTAAAAATTTAATAGAACTTAATTAGTTAGTTAATTAAGTCTGATGTGTATAAGTGTTTATGATTTCTGTCTTATGTGATAAGTCACGTCAACAACATTAACAAAAATACTAATATTGGGCTAGAATTGAAAAAAAAATAAAAATTTAAGTATTTAATTACTATTTTTTAAAGTTCGAGGTATAATAGCAAAATTGATTAAAGTTTAAGATTTTTTTTTTGTAATTAACCCTTTCTTTAAATTCGGCCAGCTTATAAATCTTCTTTCAAAGGGAGTGGTTTAATGATTTAATGATTATTATGAATATTTAGATATTTAATTTATATGTACTTAAAATTGAACTTTCAAATATTTCTTGTTATAAAAAACTGCCTAAATTTGAATTATGCAAACTTCACATAATTGGCAACATGCTTACTAGCATGTAAGATTGTAACCTTAAATACAAAGTTAAGTTTACCTAGACAAAATTTTAAAGGACTTTCTATTGTAACAGTGTGATGCACAATACATCCAATCTTGTAACTATTGATTTATGTCTCAGAGCCTATCAATTGGTTGTAGTATAGTGACATAATTATTTAAAGACATTTTTAATACATATTCAAATGTATATAATAAAGTCTATAAGATAAGTGTACATTACAAATAAAATTATAATAGGATTATAATTATGATATTCATATTATATTTATATATTATCTCTAAATTATTTCTAGTTATTATTCTATTAAGACTGGATATTAATAAAACGTAAAATGACTTACATATGTTATATTTCTTTCTTATGAAAGAAGCGGCCGATTTCATAGACTAAAGTATGAAGATGCTTATATAAACATATGAGTACTTATTAGATAACAAGTTCACTAAATTGACCCTATATGAGAATTCTATTTAGAACGTTATTTGTATGTCTACAAAAATTCCAGTTGTGATGATTGTATAAGTGATTATTTGCCATCAATTTGGTGTAGAAAACGGAAAGTCATACTTTAGCAATTTGAAATATAACTTATGCTGAAACACAAATTCTAGGCTCAACTTCCATCCAAACTTTGATATCTTTAGAGACTGAATAAGAACTTCATTTTTTCATAAAACTTGTATCCCTATGTCTCTACTTTACAATGAATCAAAAGTTATGCCCAAAATACCAAAACATGTCTATGCAGGAAAATGGCCTCGAGCCGCGGCGAGGAAGCTGGAGCGCGTCGCAGCGTGCGGCGTCCGTCGTGACTTGCGCATACGCAGGTCGCGACATACGAAGCCAAATTCCTCCCGAAACCTGTTTTTCCCATATTCTTCAACCATAATCCTCCCATCTTTCAAATATAACCTATCTTAACATTAAAACATCTCTTATACTTCATTTCTAAGCT
>JANSVB020000425.1:3838934-3850487 GCA_025504935.2 Erythroxylum haughtii | reverse complement strand
TTTGTCACTCTAAAGTAATTAGAGGGAATATTCTACTGTTCTCGATTAGTAATAATTTATGGAATTCTCTGGCCAGAGTGAACTGGTATTTGAAAAGGAGTTTTCAAATGTTAATTATAAATTAATTACTAATTAACAAGAACGAACATGATTGGATGATAAGAGTTGCCACTGTATCCATACTCTGTCCAATTAGAACATTGAATGACAAAAGGATTAAATTATACATTATAGTCATGCATGGACATGTTAAGTCAATTATTTTGACATTCCTGATATTTGGGTAAGCATGACATGTAACTAAACGTCAATCATGATTTATAGTTATGAATTACTTAATTGAAGAATTAAAGATAAATTAAAAGAAATTTTAATTTATCCAATTTTAATTGTGAATTAGAATTAAAATTTATAATCATTGTCAATTTATTAAGAACCTAATGAGTCAAATATCAAAGAGCAATTTGTAAAAAAGTCAATTTAACAAATTGCACTTAATTATAAAGTTTGAAAATTTTTGGAGATCAAATATGAGATATTTGATTTTATTAAAATTAAATTAAATTGATTTTGATTTTGATTTAATTATAGTTAAAGAGATTTAATTTTAATAAAAGACTATTATGATTTTTTCTATTTAAAGGGGAGAGTTTCTTGGAAGCTAACATTTTTTGTCTTCATCCTCTCAAATCAGTTTGAGAATTGCTCTGTGGATATTATCAAAAGGCTGAACACTTGAATAACTCGTGACAGATCAATCGAAATTTTTTTAAAGATTTTTCAACAGAAAAGCGAACAAGGTATGATTTATAAATCGTTTTATGTTTTATTCAAGTTTATCCAATTATCAAAATCTACCCGAAATCTATAAAATTTTTATTTTCCGCTACGCCTGTGATTTAATCACGGTTGGATTCCATTAGTTTTATATACCATTCTTATAGACCCAAAAGGAAATAAGAAAAGAGGTACGCAAAGACAAGCATGGGATAGGAAGACTATGAACACTACACATCCATTTTCCCAATGTATTTGCCGAACTTTATGAAATGGATTGGGAAAATGGTTAAAAATAACCAGTGTATAAAGGTAATAATCTCTGTTTTGAAACCCAGACCGGACCAGTCGGTTCAACCGGTGACCGGTCTGCTATCCGGTCCAGTTGACCCCTAAAAACCAATCTTCAATTGGACCAGTGCGAATCGGTCAATTGACCGGTTAAACCGATGGTTGAACTGGTTGGTCACTGGTTCAATATTTTTTATTTTTTTTTGTTTTTTTAAATCACATCACATTTTTTATTTATATTTATTTATATTATTTGAACCGATCAAATGAATTTTTTATTTATATTTATTTATATTATTTGGTATATTTTTCTATTTTTTATAATATTACTAATATTATATATAATTAAATATAATTATTGCGTACTTATGACGTCACCCCGATTCGATTGGTGGTCGAATCGGTCGAATCGGTGACTAGTAAGTTCTCAGGTTTGACGTCCGGTCCGAGTTTCAAAACCTTAGTAATGATCTATTCCGTGATTACATTAATGCGTCTGAAAATGACATTATTACGCAATATAACCAAAGACTTAAAAGCATACAATAAATGAGACTACTTCAACGCTCGAACGAACCCTAATCTATCGTGTGTCGCTTTTGTCTGACTAGGCACTTCAGAAATATTAGATCAAATCAAATTTTTTCTTTAGGCTTTTAACCTAATTTAAATACTTTTGTTTAAAATTATAGTTTTGGTTTTGAAATGTTTTGTTTTTACCTTTGCCAAATTTACTTCACCGATTGAATGTGTCTCATCACCTTGTTAACTACAATATATAGTCTACTCCACTTGGTAAATGCTAACCTCAAGCGTTGCAGTAGGTATAATAAAGGCTGAAATACAGTTATGTTACCAAAGACAAAGAAGTCTCTGTATGAACATATAAACAATTTGTGTTTGCATGGATACTAACGCAAGGAGGGGCCAACATTACAATGCCGTTTGAGAGAGATAAGAGAGAATGGATCCAATTTCTCCGAGTCTGAGTTTGAAAACGTATTTCTGTTGGATTTGAATTTTTTCGAGTGGGACGATAAAGTTCAGTGGCGTGGACCCTTTGAATACGGACAAGCTCGCTCACTGCCTGTCTCCATCGAGTTTGTATGTACCTTTACTAGTCGTTTCATTAGCGATTAGCCTTGAAGAGTCCGACGCTCACTTGAGACAGATACCCTCTCTTGTAACGTGTCATCTATATGCATTCATACCCTTGTACTCTTTATCCTTCATCTCTTGTTCATTTTAACTTCTACTGTTGAACCTTTTTGTTTGAAGATTCTACTTTCTTTTGGATGAACACATTCCAAAGAGTTTTAGCACACTTGCGGTAGTAGCTTTAGCTAAAAGAACTACTGGGTGCTGGGTAAGTTGTGAGTTCATTCTGAAGAAGATGAGTGTTTCCAGGTTCATTAAATGTGTTACAGTCGGAGATGGAGCCGTTGGCAAGACCTGTATGCTCATTTGTTACACTAGTAACAAGTTCCCCACTGTAAGTCATTCAATTAACTCTTTCTTTTCTGCTTGTTTGAGGCATTTCTGCCCATCGGTTCTTCATTCTCAAAATGGATCTAAAAAAAGATTGCTTTTTTTTTACGTTGTTTTGCAATTTATCTTTACTGGAAGGGTTTGAACGAGAGCGATTGAAAAGGGTCTCCACTTTACTTCTAGTTTGTAACCTTAGAATGTGTTTATTCCTTAGCTCTAAGCAAGGACTCTGGTTTTTGATCATTTGAGTATTTTTCATTGTTTTTGCAGGATTATATACCCACAGTTTTTGATAATTTCAGTGCTAATGTGTCTGTGGATGGAAACATTGTCAATTTAGGACTCTGGGATACTGCAGGTATGTTAGCGAGTATTCCTCACGTACCGAGTCCATAGTTCTTATTTTTGTAATTGCAGAGGCTGGTGCGAGGTTCAAATCATGTACTCTTCTGCGACTTAGTTATCACTTTTTTTATCATCATCATTAAAGGTCAGGAGGACTACAGCAGGCTGAGACCACTGAGTTACAGAGGAGCAGATATATTTGTGTTGGCATTCTCGTTAATTAGCAGGGCAAGTTACGAAAATGTTCTCAAGAAGGTAGGGACTCTAATCTTGATGCTCTTCTTCATTTTTAAATTTTAATTCTTGCAACTATCAATTTCTTTATGGTTACGTTTCAGATGAGATTAGATTTGTCAAGTGTCTTCTACCAACAGTTCAATTTAAATTTCCATCTTATTTCAATCTTGCAACTGATACGACAAAATGTTTTTACCTTGTACAATTTGCTCTTTTGCATGGATGTTGTGTTTCTGCTCTTTTGCCTTTGATGATCCTTATTTAACTGGAACAAACATTTGATGTTTCATCAGTGGATGCCTGAGCTTCATCGCTTTGCACCAAATGTTCCAATTATTCTTGTTGGAACTAAATTAGGTGAGCAATTTACAAACACTTGAAATGTGATTATGCTAATTTTGATTTGCGGGTTACTACATGATTCCTTTTTATCTTTTAATAGATCTTCGTGAAGACAGAGGATATCTAGGTGATCCTATGAATTCTAATGTGATAACATCTGCTCAGGTATGTTTTCATCGCCTTAAGTTACCGTCAAAGCTGAGTTTATACGGCCGAGAAATGAGTTATCTTATGTCTTCAGCTAAATTCAGCTTTTGTAATCAGGGAGAGGAACTAAGGAGACAAATTGGTGCAGCGGCATATATTGAGTGCAGCTCCAAGACCCAGCAGGTAGATTAGATCACTTCAGAGACTTGGAAATTTGATAATCTTTCGCAGTTTATTGTTAGGGGTCCTTTCTGATTGCCATACACCTTACGTGATTTCTGAGTGATTGTGCAGAATGTCAAAGCTGTGTTTGATAGTGCAATCAAGGTTGTTCTTCAACCTCCAAGGAGGAAAGAAATGACAAGGAAAAGAAGGCGCCAAAGTTCTGGTAGAGCAATTGCGTAAGTACTTTAGCCCTTGAATCTCTATTGATCGTCCTAAATTGGTATATTGCTTATGTTGTGCACCTTCAAAACTAGGACAAGACAAACTGAAACACCCCTAAACTGAAAGTTGATAAGCTCACCTGATAAACCCATGCTGATTAAAACTGTGCTTGTCCTCATTCCCATCACGGGCATCAATTTCAACATAAATCCTTTGTCGTAAATTAAGTATCAGCTGTAGTTCTTAACTAAGCACTAGTTGTTTTTGGGACCTTGCAGGAGCATCATGTGTGGAGGATGTGTTGCTTAGACTGAAATGGCGAAACGAAAGCAAACTTCCTGCTCTTCCATAAATGAAAAGCAGATTGAGTTGTGTTAGAATTTACATGTTTCTGTGTGTAATATACCCTATAAAACAGTTATCTTCATCCAACAAACTGGATGGCAAAGCCATGGAGGGAGGGAATCAATCATTCGCTCAAATCTGAAATTAATCTCCTCCTGGACTGTCAGTACTCCTACTGATTTTGGTGCATGAATGGTATATCCCTTATACTATCACTTAAAAAAACTTAGATGCTAAAATGATATGTTAAGATGCAGAACATGCACTGAATTGAACGCAAACTCTAGAACAATAAATGCATTTATCTTTCAATTCCTAAATGCTTACGGGTTAGTTTATAACTAGTAACTACCTTATCTATGTTTTTTGAATCAGTTAAAGTTAGGAGCTTCATGTCCAAATCAAACCCCACAAGCATCTAATATTGCTTCATGTCCAAGTCAAACCCAACAAGCATCTAATATTTTCACTAGGTGACGCTTACAGTTAATTTGGTACTTATTTAATACCGCAAATTCCTAATAGTTTATATAATTTTTAAATATTTTTGTTTCAAACTTAAAATAATATATGAAGAGAATTATGTAAATTTTAAAAATATTAGACTTGGTTTTATTTTAATTATGTAATCTTCTCACATATAAAAATGGTAATAAACTTCACCTATTATGTATATGTTTACTTTTAGATATGAAAATGTAAAATTATTTTTACATTGACTAAATTTTATAACATTGATTGATATATAAGAATGAGTTTATAATATAATATTTTTAATTTTTTTTAGTTTAAATGCGAATCTCTTTGTGTGAACTCCTCTCTCCTCAATACATAGAATTACTAAAAATATGATAAGTTATTAAATCTTTATAACGTATTTGTTCGGAAACCAATTAAGGTCCTGTTTGTTTTTATTTATATTATTTATTTTTATTTCTAAATTCGGTAAAAAAATTTATTTGTTTGCATTTTTAGTTTTTGTTTTCTAATTTAGTTTATCTCAATTTTCATAACTTATAAAAATGTGAATTTTTCATAATATTATTTATTATCAATTAAACATATATAATTTAATATTAATTATTAATAAGAAAATATAAACAACAAAAATTATTAATAAGAATGATGAATATTTTAATTCAATATTTTATTTAATTATTTAATATTAATTCTTAAAAATTGTGAATATATTTTTACTAATAAATTTTCAACAAATATTATATAAGAGGTTAAGATAAAATTTATTTATAAAATTTTTTATATAATATATAATTATTAAATACTAACAATTAAATAAATTTATATTTTTATTTGAAAAATAAAAACTAAAACTAAAAGCTTTAATTATTTCAACAGTGGTATATGTAGATCAGTAGATGTGTGAGCAAAGGCAGTGAAGTATGTGCATGTGACATTATGAGACCTATCTATCTTACAAGATAAGTGAAGAGGGCATCCTAGTAATTTAGGTTAGTCATAATCACTGGTCAATTCACATCAACGAACTCAATAAACAACCCGCTGCTTCTCCCTGCTACGACTGCGGTCTAAACCTCAGCATTTTTGCAATCGGAGACAATTATCGCCGCCATGGACCACCACTCTCCGCCTACGCCACCCTCCAAGAGCTGGAGCATCTACACCCGATCCGAAATCACCGCAAAATACCACATCCAGGAACGCGTGGGTTCTGGTGCCTACTCCGATGTCTACAAGGCCCGACGCATCTCCGACAACGTCACGGTGGCGCTCAAGGAGGTCCATGATTACCAGGCGGCCTTCAGGGAAGTCGAGGCCTTGCAACTCCTCCAAAATTGCCCCAACGTCGTCGTCTTGCACGAGTACTTTTGGAGAGAAGACGAGGACGCGGTTTTGGTGCTGGAGTTCTTGAGGACCGATTTGGCGGCTGTTATTAAGGAAGCAAAAAGAAATGGCGGTGTTGGAGTAGGGGAGGTGAAGAGATGGATGATTCAGATTTTGTCTGGAGTTGATGCGTGTCATAGGAATATGATCGTCCATCGTGATCTTAAGCCTAGTAATTTGTTGATCTCTGATGATGGGGTTCTTAAATTGGCTGATTTTGGTCAGGTATTTTTTTCTTTTAGTTATGAATTTGTGAAATTCTGACGCTTTTTGTGTTTGCGTTCAACCTGTAACCGAGCGATCTAATCAGAGATGAACATTTAGAAGATCTGGTATATTAACTGTTTAAATCACGGTGTTAAGTGATTAGTTCGAGTATCTGTGTCAAATGTATGAAAGATTTTTTTTTAATCTCTCCTGAAGTATTGCCTTGGAAAGAAATTGTAATAAGTGAGTTAAACAAACGTGGTATTGGAATATCGATTTTTATTTGTTTTCTGTGGTTTTTTCGTTACTAGTATATCTGATTTAGCTGGTTCTAGGCAAAACTGAAATGGGGCATTTTTCATATTGAGTGGATACTAGCTTTACTTTCACCTGATTTTTTTGTGTAAATGGAATCGACGGGATCTGCGACTAACAGTGACATTGGGCTGTGTAGTGATACTTTCTGCATTTTAACCAAGGAGGAAAAGACTAAGTTCTTGTTTTTTCAGGCAAGGATACTCATGGAGCCTGGATTTGTTGCAGTTGATGAGAACCCTCAGTCTTTTGAAAACAGCTCATTGAATCAAGACCATTTATTTCTGCCACAAGTTGTTCCTCAGTCCTCACAAGAAGACCGTGAACACCAAGGTCAAGGAATGATCAGTAGAGAGCTATCTGTCAGAGATATTGGCAAGTTCAAGGGCCAAGATTTTTTGGACGAAGTTGACAGGGAAACAGTTAGTATTCAAGATGGGAATACTTCTTGTCTTGCCACTGGCACAGCAAGTGATTTTGAAGATGATATGTTAAGAAATCCTTATGAGGTTTATGATGCTGGCGGTGATGGGCATGGTTCACTCACTTCATGTGTTGGAACTCGATGGTTCAGGGCCCCTGAACTACTATATGGATCTATGGACTATGGGATGGACGTTGATCTTTGGTCACTTGGTTGCATTTTTGCTGAGCTTTTGACCCTTGAACCACTTTTTCCAGGGGCTTCTGACATTGATCAACTCAGCAGGATTATCAATGTCTTGGGCAACTTGACAGAGGAAGTATGGCCAGGTTGTCTAAAACTGTCTGATTATAGAACAATTTCCTTTGCTAATGTGGAAAATCCCATAGGTATAGAGGCATGTCTTGCTAATCGATCCCTTGATGAAATTGCTCTAGTCAAGAAGCTTATATGTTATGACCCTGCTAGTAGAGCTACTGCAATGGAATTACTACATGATGAGTACTTTAGCAAAGAGCCTCTTCCAGCTCCCATCTCTGAGCTTCGAGTTCCTTTAACAAATAGTGGGAAAGATGAGGATTCTCCTAGTGGATGGTATGATTACAATGAAAGGGGATCAGATTCTGATTTTGATGACTTGAGCCCCATGAACATTTCAAAAACTAGCACTGGTTTTTCAATCCAGTTTTCTTGAGCTTTGAAGAACGTCGAAGTGCTTTACAGGTGCCATAGATTCAGTGTTAAACGGAGTCCATTAATCAATTGCCCTAGCCCATCCCAAAAGATGGACATAAGTAGTACAAGTAAATTTATATTGTAAAATAAACAAAAGAGATTTTGGTGTTAAATGATCCTTCCATTTCTTGTCATCCATTTTACATGCTACTGTACAATTCCAGAATGTGAAAGCATGGATCGATCCATTGTTTTTTGTACAAGAGACTTAAATTGGTCTTTTTGTGTAATAGACTTAGATTGGGTGTACTTGGACCAAATTGAATTGGATGCAAATTGCACACCTATTTCCGTTTGGGCGTTTGATAGATATGAAATTGCATTTAATGAACCATGTGCATCAACTGAAATGAAGTATCTAACTGTAAATGATGGTAGACAATTATTATGGTATACTGTGTAGATTCCAGGGGATGGTTGCTTTACGTTTTTCTCACTTAGTTTCCACCTAAACACAACAGCCACCTATTAAGAGTTTGAATTCTTGCATTTTCCACTTCTGGTCTTGACCACTTCCACCTATTTTTAACCATACTGTGCATCAGCCCTGGTGTGTTATTGCTGTATCCTGAGGGAGGTTGACAGTCCTGTGTCACTGATTTCTCTTGTGTTTGTGCGAAGTTGAAAATGTTCAAAATATGGGTGATGAAAGTTGAGGGATTAGTTCAAGAATGGGAAACGATTTTGAGTTTAAAAGTGGAACAGATTGTTGGATCTGATGCAGATGCTAATTGGTCTTACTAATCTATGGATGAAGAATTTGAAATTGCTTATAAGACTTACAACATGCATTATGTTAGGTCTTATAACTGTTAAATACATCAAACCCCCTACACTTTGCTTGTAAAACATAATGTTTCCTTCATTTAGGATCTCAAACAAGCTTCAGTTAATGTGCTAATAAAATTATAATTTTTCATTTGAAACATGTCCAAATTTTTAGCACATGCTTTAAAAAGACTTCAAAGTTTTTATCAAAATTCAATTTAAACCTAAACATTTTGACATATTTAGAAAGAACCCTAATGTTTTACAAACATTTAAACATTTAATTTGAACCACAATTTAACTTCTTTGTTAATCTTTTGTTGTAAAGAGCATATTTGTCATTTTCTGTGTACCCTTTGTCAGATACTTATAGGCATGATTAAGAGCTTAAACTGATATGATCAATTTAATTGTAAAAACCTTAAATCGACTCTAGTTTGATTTACCTTAATAAGTTTTGTTATTAAGAACTAATTAATTTATTAATTACCCGACTAGTTTTTGTAAATCAATCAATTTTTTTAAACTAGTTAGTTTTTATTTAACAATCTTATTCTTTAATTAAAATTCAACTTTTTCGATAGGTAAGGGTAGTCTCCTTCTTTAATCATATTTTAAATTCTTCAATTTTGTTAAATCTTTACTATTGTCTCCTATTTCAATATACTTATGCAACGTTTTATTTCAATCTGTTTTATGTTTGTTTTATATATATGTATATTGTATATAAACACAATGGTGGTAATTATAAAGAGAAGTAGTAAACTAGAGAGGAAAGATTTTTTAATTGTGTTATTGTCTCTATTCTAGATAGCTACATAAGGAGTGTTTTAATTTTTATTTTACTTTGATCATGTTGGGTCTCTTGTTGAATGTTGAACTATTATTCATAAAAGTTTAACTTGTAAAAATACAATTTCTTCCCTTTTGTCTTCTACTTTTTTCCTTTCATAAAAGTTTAACTTGTAAAAATACAATTTCTTCCCTTTTTGTCTTCAGCTTTTTTCCTTTCATACAAGTTTTACCTTCTCTAAAGGATTTCAAAGGTGAAGGTGTCAAATCTAAGCAAATAACTCACCCTAATTTTGTCTATTAGGTATATTATCATTTGCATATTCTTTATTTGTATCATTTGTTTTGTCATTGTTTTAATATGTTCTTTGGTTTCAGTTTAGCTTTAGTAGATTTAAAAAAATTTCAAAAAATAAGGCTAATGATTATTTATTCTACCTTTTTCTTTCCCTTTTTTTGTTGTGGTCTTAATCTCTCATTGGTTATCTCATCTGTCACTACTTCTTCAAATCATAACTCTAGTTTTGTGTCTCTATTTGGCCATTTGCTCTTAGATTAAAACAAATAAAACTATATGGTTTCTTGTTAGCTATATGAGTTAATAAAATTATGGAGAAAACTATAGTTTGGTTAGTTAAATAAGTCTTAATAAAGCATTTTTAAATTTTCTTCTTTAAGTGAACTTTACTTTCTATGAAATGATCTTCTTGGAGCTATCATTGGTAAATTCACGATTAGTTTAAGATGTCTCCCTCTGCATCCCATTGGAGACTTTGCATATGAAGTTAAAATGGAGTCCAAATCCTTAAGTTCTCCACTTTTAGCTACTCAAGTACCCATCCATTGCTCTAAATAGTGCTTCCATCTTCCATTTACTTTATTATGTTCTAATTTTACAAAAAGCTGAAAAAAATTTATTGTTAGCACTGAGGATATGCCCAATTCTAAATCCAAAAAGTGAAAGACAAGAAAGGTAGATATGTTACCAAATCACTAAAAGATTGCTCTCTTATATGCTCCCTATTCATTCACTATATTATAATTGAAACATAAATTTTAAAAAATAAGTTATAAACCGTGAAGTTTTTGCATTATAGTAGCCTTATAAATTGACTCCACTAATCTTTTTTCTTTTCACACATGTGTTGTATTAATTATTCTTCTCAGAGTAATTATCTTTCTCTTCACACATTCTACTTAAATGAATTTTCCTATGTATAATTTTAATTTATAGATTTGCTTCATGAATTAACACAATTTGAAATTAGCAAAATAAACAATTTTAGTGCATAGATTGATGCATCGTGACTTGTGAAATGTAGAACATTTCTTTGCATCTTTATCCTTAAATTTTTAGTACTCAAGGATATAATAATACATGATTAATGTAACAAAAAATTGATAACATACATTTTAGTATGATATAGTGGCAATTCAAGAGGCCTTATTCAAGTTACAAGAGAAACTTTCTATCCTTATTAATACCCTAGTTAAAAATAGAAAGGAAGGTTGATCATTTTAACTTTACTTTCTCAGGTCTCAACTATAAGTAATAAGTTGACACCCCCATAGTCTATAAAGACTTTATACCCTAAACGAATTGCAAGCAATAAATGATAAAAAACTTGAGGGTGCTCAAATTTTGTTTAAGAAACAAAATCATTGAACAATCTCTAAGTAAAATTGTAGCGCCCCCTTACCGTAGGGTATACACCGGGACACCCATAGGTCATCCCGATGCATATCCTATAATAAGGGTGAACTACGAACAATCACTACTGTACTTCACATAGCATCATAATTATAAAGAATCAATATAAAAATCACTAATTTCTGAAACCAAAATGTTTCCTCATTTTGTTTCATCAAAAGTAGTAATTTACATCTCTGTAAGTTTTTTCTCCTGTATGTACATTACTCCAAAAGAAATCTAATACAAAGCCTAACTAGGTCATCCCAAAAAAAATCCCAGCTGACCGACCTGTGAGCCATAACTTTTCTTGCCAAATGATATACACGGCAGGAAAAGTCCCTCTGGAGCTAGGAGTCTACTCTCTCGGTCCTAAAAAATAAGTTGCAATTTTGGGTGA
>JANSVB020000425.1:3792273-3803467 GCA_025504935.2 Erythroxylum haughtii | reverse complement strand
GACCCACGTATCAGATATTAAACTGATAAGAACAGATACTACACTTGATCTTAGCCAAAAGGCCGAGAAAGGTATGCATCTGTTAAGTTTCAAATTCTTACTTATAGCAGCTTCTCTGTTTAGCCAAATGCTCTTCTCTACGATATGGGATTGTCCTTCCGATAAGGCTATCACAATTATAAAGAACGAAGCCCAATCCAAGCCAGAGCCTTAGAGACTAGCCCAAAATGCCAGAGGCACCACAAACTTAATCCTTGTCTAGTAGGTCCACTCCAGTTAGCATTATTACTCAAACATAGTCACGTAGATCAACTCATTACAAGAGTAGTCTCAGTACTTACTTGCCCAACGCTTAATTGACGAGGCGTCGTCTAAGTTCAAACTTTAGTATTGAACTAGGATTGGTAGAATTTAGTATGCTCCGTTTCCATAAAATTTAAAGTTAATAAATTAGGTTTAAATAGATCAGCTTCAAGACCATTATCCTTTTCTAAATTATATAAATTTAAAATCAAAATAATGTAGTTTAAGTTAATTACACAAAAATGATATCACTTTTAAATAATCAAAACAAATTCAAACTCAATTGAATTTCAAACCAATATCGAACTGTACAGTTTAAATTAATCTAAAGATCTTTTTTAATATAAATCTTTTATCTTTGTAGTATTGGAAAATTAGAGCGGGATCTGATCTTGCACACAATGGACACTAACATTTTTTTTACTTGATTCCTCGAAATTTAAAATTACTAAAATTTTAGAAAATAATTGACACATAGCTCATAATAAAGCAAGAAACATAATTAGTACCTTATTCTAAAATTTAATCTTTTTCTTGTCGCTTCTTTCAAACTGTTTCTTGTCCGATTTTTACAATATCCACAAAACATATTACGAGAACTATGTAATTATTACAGTCAAAATTAGGTTAGGAGTCCTAACTCTCTTGGAACCTAAACTTATTATAAATAAGCTTTCAATATTTTGGTAATTTAAATAAACTTCAATTAGTATTACAATTAATTCTAACTAAATACCAATTGTACTCAAATAAGATTTAATATTATATTGATCCTTATTTATTAAAAATCTTATATTTGATCAATTTCTCAAACTTTATAATCAAACTCAACTTGATTAAAATAACTTTTCTCTTCAATCTATTAATTGCGTAATCCATTAAATTCTCATATATGTTAGCAATAGTTATAAATTATAACTCTAAATTATATTTAGGATTAGAAAATTTAAACTTTTTTTATTTGTCTTTAATTCTCTAATTAAATAAGTATATTCATAAATCAAAATTGCCGTCTAACAACGCATTATGACTACCCAAATATTTAAAAATATTAAAGTAATTTTGACTAATTTTTTCATGCATGATTTTTTTTGTATAATTTAATTATTTCATCATATAATGTTATAACTAGGCATAGAGCATAAAATTAATATCTATTTTATTTTGAATGCAATCATATTATTTTTCTCCATTAAAAAAATTCAATTAATGAGATTTGATAACTATTTTCAAAGTGTCATTCTACCTTAGCCAATAATTTTCTGAATCAATAATAATCGAGAATAATAGAACATTCTCCCTAATTACTTTAAGATGATGAATTTCATATTAATCATACAATTACCTGTATATAGTTTATATTATATTCATTGACTACCAATTGAGCTACCATTAATTAAAATAGGTCATAAATAATATAAAAAATTTCATATATGAGATAACTTTAATTATCTCAAGTCAAAAAAATTACTTATACAATCATTACAATGAAAATTTTTATAGATATATAAATAATGTTTCAAATGAAATTCTTATATAGGATTAGTTCAATGAATTTGTCCTTTTAACACTCATATATTTGTTTAAATGTCCCTATATTTCATGAAATCAACTATTTCTTTTATAAAGAAATAACATAACTTTTGCTAGTCTTTTTATACCCTATTAATGTCCAACTTCAATAAAACAATGATTATAAATAATTTAAAAATAATATATTAATGCAATGTAATTACACGCTAGAACAGTAATGTCAATTCTGCTTGCTTCTAAAGCTCAAGGGCTTGTTTTATCACCGGCTATATAGCCGGCAGTAAATTCTTATACTTTTGAGACCTCTCCTCACATCATATAGTCCTTACGAAGAGATGTGAACGAAGCTCTAGTTTAAGCATTACTAATAACGATTTGTTTTTAGGTTTAATTGATGATAAGTTATTTGAATAGAATAAATTTTTTATACTTCAATAATATTAAAACTAGAACATTTTTCTTACTCATTTTTATCATTAAATCAAAAATAAAATTATTATTACATAGTTTTACTTGTTATAAAAAACAAGTCTGTTAATAAAAAATAGAAACTGATTTTCGTGACACTCTACTTTATTAAAATAATATATTATATTAGTATAATTAACACAATTTATAATTGAATTAATGTTATTAAATTAAATAAAGTTCTAAATTAAAAAAAAGTTATCGTTTTATTGATAAAGGATTTTAAATTATTAGTAACCAAATATCTCCACAGAATTGATGCGTCTACTTTATAGCAAACTCGAAGTTAATCTCTGGGGCGAGCGCCCGTTGTCTTTCTCGAATTACCCAATCACAACAAATCAACAATTCTAGCGACATTTCTTAAACCGCAGACTACAATCAGAGTCACAGAGGGCAAAGGTCCTCCATGAAGGGCTTCGGCAAATAACGAAGTACTGATTCCAACCATTCAAGCAGGCACAGGTGAAGCATATTTATTATTAGTGAAAGTTTCAAACAACTGGAGTTACACAGTAATTCATCCTGGAAACAGGACTTTATTGCTTGCACTTTCAGGGTTTTCGGACTAAAAAAAAAGCTGATAGCACCAAGTTTACCTTACTGGACTGCGTAAGGTCTGCTGACTGGAATATGAAGACTTGTGCTCTATAATCGTGACTTTGATCCTGTA
This sequence comes from Erythroxylum haughtii, assembly GCA_025504935.2. Classification (NCBI taxonomy): domain Eukaryota; kingdom Viridiplantae; phylum Streptophyta; class Magnoliopsida; order Malpighiales; family Erythroxylaceae; genus Erythroxylum; species Erythroxylum haughtii. Next base: position 3,800,490 of record JANSVB020000425.1, on the reverse strand, counting down.
GATGAGGAAGTAGATGCACTCTGCAGGAAACAGAGTTTCATTAGTTTTATAATTCTTCATTGGCACAATTCTTTAACGTGTCCTGGATGCGTAGATGAGAGTCTATGTGCTTGCAGGTACACAGGGGAATTAAGGAAACATAGGCATTTCAGATAGCTCAGTTTCTCAGCAAAGAAGAAAAAGTAGAAACAAAGAAATTATATAAAAAAGAAAATTTCAGGAAAAACATTTCACACCGGGTAAAATGGATACCAACACGATCTTCAATCAAGATATTGAATAAAGACGTCTTCACTTTTAAGGGATTCCAATGGAAATATGGCCATATCTTGGGGATGTAAAACTACAATTAAGAATAGTATTCTTACCAAAAGAATGCCCTTCGTGGCCCTTTCTTCCAGATACCGTGATGGTTTATAGAAACCACCATATGTTTTAGACCATTTCTTCAAACTTGAATATATATGTTTTGGCCCCATCGAGTCTCCCCAGAAAACAATTCCCCCACTGCCAAAGACGAACCATTCCAGTAAGACCACAGCAGTATTTACATTAGTCTGTATTCACCATAGAAAAAACAGAATTTTGACATACATATTATTCACAAATGCTCCACCTGATTTCATCATAAGCAAATAGAGGAAATTTGTGAAACATATTAAGCTTACAAAGCTCAACTAGCCAAAATAAAACGTGAGAATCGATAAAAGCACCCACCGATAAGAGGGAAAACTCATTCCAAGAACAGAAGCAATGTCAAGGTCTGATGCTCGAATTACCACTCCCTCATCGAGAACATTACATGCCTCGTTCACCACTGGAAAGAGGATCATCTCAATTATATCTAGGTCAGTGACATTTAAAGGCTGCAAAAGCAATTCAGTATACTTGCATTAGTAGTTTGTCGACTGAAACTGAGGTAAGATTTATGGAAGCATCCATAACTATGCACAATGACAGACTCTGTCATCCTAAAGAAAGTTAATTGCAAGCCAATGATAGCTTTGCACAAACTAAAGTACTTTTCCATTAGGCATGATATTCGCAATCCGTCTGGACTCCTCAATGATTGGTATCACAGAGGGATCAGGTTTTGGCTTACTTCCCTTCTCATACAAGTAGTATCCCCTACCATTGTTTTTACCTGACATGAGATAAGCATAAATAAATTCAGATCAAGCAATCACCAAAAGTATTGTCACGTAGAAATTGAAAACATCATCCAAATGAAAATAATCTCCATTACCATTACGTCCATCTTTCATTAAAAGGTCACCTAGTGGAGACTGGAATGTACGACCAGGAAACACTCTATCAAATTCCTCCCTTACTGCAACACCAATTCCATATCCAGCTACATCCTGAAGCCTGCAAGTATAGTGAGACAGTTTATAGCCACAACTAGAACACGGGCAAAGGAGAATAGTCCGTGCATAGACAAATATCAAATTGAGATATTGATACTGCAACAGTGTCTCAATCACATTTCTTTCCATAGCCTCAAAAAATCTTTTTATTACACACATTTGTATATTTTACGAGGTCAAGGGATTTTCTTTTCAAAGGATAGGATAACTAGTACTTCTAAATAATAGAATCAGGGCTAAGGATCTAACAACTAATGAATTTCAGCTATGATATTAAGACATACTATCATCCATCTCGAGTTCCATAGCCTATTGGAAAGTCCTTCCATCAGATTCCAACATCCACTTTTTCTTTCAACATTGGAATCCAAATCAAATTATATGGCAAATACATTCCCAAATTTTGCCCTAACACGGTCGGGTACACAATTACAATTCAAAGGAAGCTGTTAATTATTAACATCTCCAAATGTAAATTTTCCAACATAATTATCTTAAATATGTAGATTGTAGAATAATCCTCATTTTAAATGTTTACATAAACAAGTGAAAAAAAAAATTCAATGAAGTAGTTTAATTAACCTGAGAAGCAACTGCAACAAAAAATATCTTATTTTGTTCCAAGGCATGACAAACCTAAGAGTACAATAGAGAAAGCCTTGGTAGCATACTCTACACATGCAACAAAGAGAGAACCTACGCAGCCAGGTTTCTGCAGTCAAGTTTGTTAGATCAGCATATTGGACATTCAACGTAAAGTGCATGGGAAACACAGTTTAACCATCAACTCTCAGTGCATCATAAATGATAATTTGCAGCATATATTGTACATATTGGCAGAGAAATTAAACATGATTGCATACTTTTCCTTGGCAGAAAAGCAAAATAATTATCATCTTGCAGCCAATACTTTTCCAGTGTCAAGGAATATAGTAGTCATGGCAATAATTAGCTTGAGAAGGTCGAAAATTGGCTAAAAGTGTAAAGCATTGGCCAGTGATACACCATGCAAAAGGAAAGTATAGCATCAAGGAAAGATTATTACTGGAATGGGCCAATAGGGAAGCCAAAGCTCCTGATCACCCAGTCAATTCTGAACAGATCCACACCTAAATGGACCAAAAGATGTGCACCTTGAGCATATGGGAAGAAAGTCCGGTTGACTGCAAAACCAGTGCAGTTACCCACCACAACAGGAACTTTCTTTATTTGTTTCGCAACAGTCATGAGATCTAGAATTGCTTGTGCAGAAGTCTTATCAGACCGTACAATCTCCAGAAGAGGCATCACGTGAGCAGGACTGGCCATTAAAGATGTAAGTCATACAAATTACAAAATAAAGCCAAAGTATAAACATAGCTATACTAGAGACCATCATCGTAATTCGAAAAGGTTGACTGAGATATATAAGAAATTATCATATTTTAGGTAGTCTCAATATACAGCCAACAAAATGGTCGCACAGACACTGAACAAATAGAGAAGAAAGATGATTGTAACCTGAAAAAGTGTGCGCCAATGATGCGATCGTGAGAGGTGGTCTTCTCTCCAACTAAATTGAGGTTAATAGTAGATGTATTAGTCGCCAAAATGCAATGAGGTGGGCAGACCTTCTCAATTTCAGTGAAAATTTTTTGTTTCAAGGGAACGTTCTCAATAACTGCCTGCAGATTGAAGTGACAAACTTTTAACAGATTGCACAATAGTTTCTAATTAATAGAAAAAAGACTATTAAAATCCCTTTCAACATCATTGAATAAAAGTGATACTGAACTAAGAGTGAACGCAAAAAAAATTCACAAGAATCCCAACTGAACAACTTGATTAATCTGTTAGCCAACCACACTAAAATACTCCAAGCAATTGCCATGATAACCATGTTGAGTTAAGAAATTGAGACTTAAGCTCACCTCGATGACCATATCCACATCTTCAAAATCTGAGTACTCCAATACTCCTTTGAGAAGCGAAAGGGCTTTATTTGCGCTGTCCTGTGTCAACTTTCCTCTTGTTACTAAACTTTGAACATTGGCTGCCACATAAAAAGGGATCAACACCAAGCTCTTTCTCTATCTAAAAGGCTTCAGGTTAATTTTTTTTAATCTTTTTATGCAAAAACTAAGCTCCTGGTGTGTTGTCCCACTTTCATAGCGAACAAGTAGGAAACATCCTCGTGAAATACAAAAAAGAAAGTCAATGTATGTGGTAAAGTATTTAAGTCAGGAAAATACAAATCTTCAATTTATACAAACATGATAATCATAGTTAGGCATTCTTCTATGTAATTTTCATTCTCTTAACTGCACTGCAAATCAATAGAGCCCATAATGTTTATAACTTATATTGTTACACTACTGATACTTGGAAAAACTGTGCAAAATCTATCATGAACTACTTAAAGAAGTGTCCATTTTCTTGGATAAGCTGACAATCCTCACTAGCCAAATCATCATCCAACTCAAATATTAGCAAACTGACGCTCCTCTATTAATCAGAACAAGTCCAACACAACTGATGGCCTATTTTCGAAATAAGTAATATAACAGTCCTTGACCTTAATAAGTACCTTCTATTGTTTTTGTACCCTTCAGAAGATATTCAGAATTGATTTCTTTGAGTACAACATATGTGTTGCTAACAATTAAAGCAGTAGCTATGCCAGAACCCATTAGACCTCCACCAATAATGGCAACTTTCTTTATGTGCCTTGGTTTGAGACCAGTATCAGTAACGTTGGGAACCTGTCAAAGTAAATAAGTTGAATAAGCACAGGAACTTGGATATTATTTGCCACAGAAAACATTATCAAGATCTATGAATTTTTTTTCTAGAAAGGGTGACATAAAAATTCCTACAACCTATTTAAGAGCAAATCTCTGAAGACATAAATATGACTGAAAGTTGACGAAAACACCAGGATTTGCCAACAACTACTGTGTGAAAGAAAAAATAGCCTAGATTGAATATATAGTATTTCACATGCACAAAGAGAATCTGATAAAATAAACACTCCTACAACAGAACATGGTAATAAGATTAAAATCAGAGTAGAAATCAAATAATCACACGTTTACTAAAGTAAACAGATACAAGTAGCACATTCGGTAGAAAAATTTTGACGATGTATGAAACACTATGCATAAAAATCCACATGAAAAATGTAATATATGATGTGTTAGCAGAAATTCTCCAGAACACCAATTTCTGATACTTTATGGTCATCAGTTCATGCAGGAATTGACTCCAAAACTAGGGTATAGCGTGACATATTACTACCTTTGATGTTGCACGCTGGGCTAGAAACACGTGAACAAGACCTTTTGCAGTGTCTGATAAGACTAATTCCTTGAATGCTTTTGCCTCCTGCAATAATAAAAATCCAAATGTATGACTGGATCTCCATACAGATATTATACTGCACCATCATGCATTGATTGTCCATGGCTAACTCTAGGACATAACATACTGCCTCATCTAAGGAAGATAAAATGCCATGTACACTAGAGGAAGAAAGAGGAGATCCACAGAACAGAATAACTTTTTAGCTAACAAAGAAAATAAATTATATCGAACTAAACAGAACAGCAAAAAAGTACCTTCAGAACTCCATTGTATCCTCCATAAGCTATTCCTTCCTCAATGACATCAAGGCATGCATGATGCTGGGGCAAGTTTGGCGCAGTCCTCTTTGCTTGTTGTCTTGCAGCTTTCAGTATTTCTCGTGCTTCAGACAGGGAACCAAGCTTATCAGTCCTGTGAAGAGAACGGATCCATGGCTTGTGCCTGTCTGCAATATCTAAAGCCCATTGACGAGATACTTTGAGCAGGTCTTGAGAAGCCACGATAACATCAATTAAACCTAGTTTATTCCCTTCTTCAGACACTATTGGCCTGGATAGCTGCAAGCAATTCAATTAATGTAACACAAGCATGTCTTAAAGAGCATTAAACTCAACAACCAATTAAGATCCTAAGTATTGCCGGCAAAAGAGAATTGATCATGATAATCGATAGCAGCAAACTGGGTCCTCAAGCAGTCGAAGTATGAAGGATATTTCAAGGGAAATTTTCCATCAATATTACAAGAAAAATTTGTGACACTACTTCTGTCATTCATCAACTATAACAAAGTACAAAGGAGAATTATGCTAGATATCTTTTGCTAGCAAACCACTCATCCTAGAAGTTTAAGCTATTGTGAGAGGCTCAATAATTGATTAAATATTCTTCTGGCATATGTCTGTAATTGCAGCATTCAAATGACAAGCTTTTATCCGGAACATGGGCAGAAGGTTTACCAGCATCATTTCAATGGCCTTTGACAAACCTACAAGCCTGGGAAGTCGTTGTGTTCCTTTAAAAAGAAAAAGAAAGTTCTAAATTTTCAGTTCACAAAACACACATTCATATAATTTGTATATATCAATGCCAAATTTTTTCCCATGATAATTGCAAAACTCTTAGTAAAGGAAGTAATCCCACCTCCAAATCCAGGAATAACTCCAAGCGTCAACTCTGGCAAGCCAAGTTGAGTTTTTGGCGCAGCAACGCGAGCATGACATCCCTGTAAAACCCAAACATAGATTATTAAATTCTGCAAAAAGAAAAATTGAATCACAGTAAACAAACTCAGTTTTCATGAAAACCCGAACCAATGCAAGTTCTAAGCCTCCTCCAAGAGCTAATCCTTCCACGGCAGCAACAACAGGCTTCTTGCAATCTGCAGTAGCCGGCAATTGGATTGAAAAAAAAGAAAACCTCAATGATCCAAATTCCTAATTCAAAAGTAAACGTTGGGATCAAATAAGTACCTACCCTCGATGCTGTTGACCACCAGATCAACGGACACATCTGGCATAATCGATGCATCCCCTGCCAAAGACACAACAACAACACGCTGTAGTGAGAGTCCAAACGGTCAAAGTAGAGTATAATCTAAAAAAAAGCTTGCGAATATGCCAAACAGCTCATACCACTCTCATGAATCTTCTGGAACACATTGATGTCAAAACCACCAGAAAATTTCCCGCCCTTGCCTTCAAAATCATCAGACCCAAATTAAACCAACCAGTAGAACAATCCGATTTCTTCATCACCATCAGTAGCCTACTAAAGAACCTCAAAAGAGTAAGAGAAGTTAAAAACAAACGAAATTAACCAGTTAAAACGATAGCCTTGACGTCTACTCTCCTCGTAGCCTCGTGGAACTTCTCCTGGAGTCCGGCAATCACTGCAACAACCACAAACTCAATCAGTTAAGCCAAACAAGACCAGCAGGCAGCGGCAGCAGTAGTAAAACCAAAGTCGAGCAACAAAAGAGAGGGTGACCTGGAAGAGCCAAGGCGTTGACGGGAGGGTTGCTGATGGTGATGACCGCGACGCCGTCGTGGCCAACCTCCAGGGTGACGTGTGGGTGGGGTTTCGCCATCGACGGTTTTGGTTAATGAGATCAGATTTGGTTATACTCAACTTATTTAAGTAATGGAAGTTCGGTTGATAGTACAATGACGAGCAGTCATCATTCTACTCTGCTTCAGAGATTTTTACTGTAATGTTTACAGTAATATATTTTTTTAATGTACGTTGGCGTGAAATCATGTACCCATTAAAAAAGATTCAATATTTTTATTTTATAAATACATATACGATCTCTATTATAAGATATTTGCAATTTTTCATTGGTGGAAATTGTGTTTGTTTGCTTCATATAAACATAACGTTATGCTTTACAATAAAGCACATATACACAAACTACAAACATTCTAAAGCATCAGATAAGACAAAATTAATAAACAAAAAATTGGCAGCAGAAACAATCGTAACTTAGGATTTGTTTGTCTTTATTTTATTTTTGTTTTTAAATTTAGTGTTTGTTTATATTTTTTATTTTTTAGTTTTAGCTTTGGCTTCTTCTCATTTTTTAAAATTATAAAAGGTTTTATGTTTATATTTTTTATTATAACATAATTTAGATATTATCTAATATATTAATTTTAATAAAATTACAAATAATTTAACTTAATATTTAATTAAATAAAATTGATTATTAATATACGTTATGAATAATTTAATTTTACTTAATAATGTTATTAAATTTTTTAATTAAATTTAATTTAATAATAATAATTAAATTTATTAAATGTAATTAAATTTAGAATATCTTCAAAATATATATATTTTAAATAAACTTTGATTTAATAATTAAAACATATTTAAAATCACTATTAATTTATAAATAAAATTTTAAAATTTAAATTATTGATGTTAATAAGCTTAAAATAAATTTATTTAATTAAAAATAAATTTCTTTAAGCTTTATATAAAACTATAATTACATTACATTAACAACAAAAGAAAAATAAAAACAAAAAACGTAAAGACAAAAGAGTCAATTTTGACCCTAAATTTTCCACCAATCGATAATTTTAATCCTAACCATAGAGAATACTTTTTTTTTAAGGTAAAGGAAAAACTCCATTAACCATATAAATGAGTTAGACAAGGTGGAATAGACACCCATACTTTCAAACGAGAGAAATTGCAAGACACTCTAGCAAGTTCATGAGCGCCCACATTTTCTCGTCGATTAATCCAAACAACATAAATATTAGAATTACTTCCTAATATGAGTTGGCAATCCTTAATAATTTCCCCAAACTCTGAATGATCCTCTTGGTGTGATTTAATTGCTAGCACTACAAGTTGAGAATCAGTAAAGATACTCCCCATATGTTGCATGTTGTGAACCATCCATCTAAGAGCCTGTCAAACCGCTAAGGCCTCTATCACTAACGCTGAATGTAGACCATCAAACCATCCAGAAATTGCATGTTGAAAGAGGCCTTCAAGG
>JANSVB020000425.1:3749683-3776527 GCA_025504935.2 Erythroxylum haughtii | reverse complement strand
GGATATGAAGTGACTTATATCTTGTATGAAAGCTCGGTGGCTTAATAATAAGGGCACCTTTTAATGGAGTGGGTAATTTAGTGGCTTTAGAGAATGGAAAGTGGCATATTTTGCTTCTTTCTGCCACCACTTTGTAGAAAAGTGATGGAGATATCAATCATAACACTTCAAAATTCAAACTATTGCTCATGAAGTTGTTCTATTTATCATGCTTGGTTATTCCTATTTCTTATTTGAATTAGATTGTTGATTAGTTCTTTACGTGGAATGTCTATATTGCAGGTATTTCAATGCCTTTATGACAGTTTTAAACTTTCTGGAGGAGAGCATGAAGTTGATGTTGACGTTTAGTATGATCCGATTTTCATTTCTTAGATACTGATACTGATGCTGGGGATTATCATATAGCGACTAGCAACATGCAGTAGAGCTATATACCCTTTTTGGTTTTGTTCATTGTAGCTGTTTGTTATCTCCTATGAATGTGATTCCCTGAATTCTGGACAAAACCCTTCTTCAAGCAAGCGGAGATTATCTTTGGAGCATTCTTTTATTGAATCTTTGGCTTTAGTTTTAAAATTAAAGTTGCAGTGGAGATTAAGAAATATGTTAATTGAGTGATAAAAATACCCTTTTTTTAGGAATATCAGAAGGGCAATAATTTTGTTACTTAAAAATATTAAACTTTTTCACATCGCTTAGAACCTTCAAAACTGCTTGCATTATCGTAATTTAGCATATGATTTTTTTTAAAGAACACAGAGTATATGAAGTATAAACCACCATCACATGTACAGTTAAACACAAAATCCACATTTGCAGGCAATGATGTGCCTGACTGGCTCCTCTCCCTCGTCATACTTACTTCCTCCTTTTCTGATTCATCTACTACTAATTTTTTTAATTAAATAAGACATTTTACTAAAATATAATTTAAATCTGAAAATAAGATCATGTATAAGTAATAAAAAGACATCATGGAATCATGTTAACTTATTTTTAAGAATTAAATATAAAAGTTTAAAATCAATATTTAAAAGGTGTTCATAGACGGAATTGTTATTTTCTTTTCAGCAATTCGGTCTACTATGAGCTTCTGAGTTCTGACTCGAATCAAAAACTGAAATTCGGTAATTTACTAGTCCTAGTCCACCAATGTCTAATAAATAATGGCTTTACAACATATTAATGATGCAAATACCAATAATCCAGGCACTTAAAGACCTCTGTGGATTGCGAGGTAAATATTGCTAAGAGGCCGCTTAATGGCCACACATGGCTTTCTTCACCTTCAACATTCTGCACCAAAAGAGCCTCCTCTCACCTCCTCTAAGTAAGTGTCCTTCACCTCTTCTTAATACTGCGGAATTCCCCTGTTTCTTTCATCTTCTTGTTTCCTCACATCCAAAGCACACACCTTTTTCCTCGGTTGTAGCTCATGCTAGCAGCACACGTGCACATTTGTCCCCGACGGACCGCCTAACTCCAGAAATGACCACGAATTCGAAAAGTGAGAGAAAAACTGGTTCTGGGTTATCTTCCTTAAGTTCTGAAGGTGAAAGGAGAAGGAAACAGTCCGCGAGGAAGTTGGTGAGTCCAGCAGTAGAGGAAAAGACAGAAAACACGATCATAAAGAAAGGAAATATAGGTCGGGACCTAGCTTGTCGTAAAAGGAGGAAAATACGTTCTGTTAGTTCACCTACGGGTTCCCGGGATGGAAGTGAAGTTACAGAATTTGAGCAAATTAAAGACAGCCAATTACTTAACGGTGCTGCAATGAAGGAGAAGAAAACCAAGGGGAAAGGTGATGGCTTTAAGGTGAAAATTGAAAAGGGGTCTAAGGAAGAGGACTCTGATTCAAAAAATCTTCCTTTACGTGCCAGCTTGGATATGTGCTCAAAAAGAGGAGATGTCATGGGTGCAATTAAGTTGTATGATTTAGCTCAGAGAGAAGGGATTAAGTTAGGACAATACCATTACACTGTGCTATTGTATCTTTGTTCCTCAGCTGCAGTGGGTTTTGTCCAACCAGCTAAAAGTGGCAGTGTTAGTAGAACTTTGCATGCAGTCTCTAACAGGGTTGCTGATGCTAAGATTTCAAATTCTAGTGGTGATACGAGTTCTGATGCTAACACTTCTAATATTCAAGTTTCCAACAATGGGATGGAATCGATTGATAGTGATAAGATGGAGTTCAATTCTAGTGTCAATTGTAATGGTCTACACAGTAATCCGAATGAACAGCAGCACTCAACCCAGTATTCTAGTGAGTCTAGTAACCCACAATCACAATCTCAAGATGGTTTAAGTATATTTAAGCAGGACAGGCATAGTGAAAACGGAAATGATAACTTGATTTGCGTAAGTGAAGATGTCAAGATCTATGCGCTTCATNNNNGTTTTGAAATCTATGAGAGGATGTGTATGGATAATGTCCCGATGAATGAAGCAATATTGACGGCTGTTGCTAGGATGGCAATGTCAACTGGTAATGGTGATATGGCCTTTGATATGGTCAAGAAAATGAAAAGTTTGGGCATAAAACCTAAATTGAGGTCCTATGGTCCTGCTTTAACTGCTTTTTGCAGTAGTGGAGATATTGCTAAAGCATTTTCTGTAGCAGAACACATGTTGGAGAATGATGTTTATCCTGAAGAGCCTGAGCTGGAGGCACTCTTAAAAATTAGTATAGAAGCTGGTAAAGCTGACAAGGTTTACTATTTGTTGCATAAACTTAGAACATATGTAGGTAAAGTTTCACCCCCTACTGCAGGGACAATAGTTAGATGGTTTAAGAGTGAGGCAGCTTCAAGAGTGGGGAAACGAAAGTGGGACAAGAGACTTGTTAAAGAAGCAACTGAAAATGGAGGTGGAGGATGGCACGGGCAGGGTTGGCTGGGTAAGGGTAGGTGGTCCATTTCAAGTACATATATTGCACATGACGGATTTTGCAATTGCTGTGGCGAGAAATTGGTTGCAGTTGACCTAAATCCTACAGAAACAGAGAACTTTGCTGACTCAGTTGCTTCTTTAGCCATAAGGAGAGATAGGGATTCAAGTTTTGAAAAATTTCAAGTATGGAATTTTCTTCATATTACTTTTATAATTATGTGAGAATTTGATGAGAGGATTAAAGCCTAGTGATTTATTTGCAGAAATGGCTTGACTATTATGGACCCTTTGAAGCAGTGGTGGATGCAGCTAACGTGGGTCTTTTTGACCAGAGAAGATTTTTACCCTCTAAGGTATATGAATTGTGCTCAAAGTGCTGAAATAAACAAATTTAGGAGATTTTTTACTTTTCATGTTTCTTAACATGGTTCTTGCATGGCTTATTCTTTAGATCAATACTGTTGTTAATGGAATACGCCAAAAACTGCCTTCCAAAAGATGGCCGCTCATTATTTTGCACAATAAGCGCATTGCTTCACCCAAAATGCGTGTACCTGTAAATAAGGCACTGATTGAGAAGTGGAGAAATGCTGATGCACTATATGCGACACCTACCGGATCAAATGATGATTGGTAAGAATGATATTGCATGTATCTTTGTGTTTCAAAGTTAATTATCCAGTTCCATCACTTTCTGCTGCATCAGTAAATTTTTATAAAAGGATGCAATAGCATTCAAAGCCTATGGTAGTAACCTACGGTTCAGGTACTGGTTATATGCAGCTATAAAATTCAAATGTTTAATAGTGACCAACGATGAGATGAGAGACCATACATTTCTACTTCTAGGAAATGACCACTTTCCAAAATGGAAAGAAAGGCACCAAGTGAGTTAGTCTCTTCCTGACTCAATTATCATGATATGATTTGTCTTCTTCTGCAAGATTTACTCACATAAGAAGTAAGATATCTTGTTCAAAAGCTATCTTGAATCCGATCTATCATAACAAAACATCTGTTTTGTTGGTTATGAAAGGTCCGTTTCAGTTTTTCCAACTCTGGCCCAGTTTTTCACATGCCTCTGCCTTGGTCTGTTGTAATTCAGGTGATACTTTGAACAGCTTCTCCCTTGATTTGTTTCCAGCTTAATGTGAAATATTAATAAAAAGTGTTGGTATGCGTGTTTTTGAATTTTACCTATGTGTTAGTGACAATTTAGGAGGTATGCTAAACTTGGAAAACAATGGACAGGAATCGGAGGAAGGTCACTGGCATGTTCCAATTATGTCAGAACACGATAATGAAGAGGAGAGGACATGGTTATGCCTTAGACGTGGCAAGTCATCTCTTGTAAGGCAAGATTCTATCACCAGAAAGCCTGAAGGTAATATTTAGCCAGTCAATCAATGCTTCAAGCTCAAAGCATTAGGATAGGCAGTATGGAAGTTATTATGTGAGTTTGTAAATTCAAAATTCTCTGAATCTAGTTCTCCTAATAAGGTCACGCTTGACAATTATAATGTAAATGTAACTTGTCTTAGTATTCTGTAAAATCTTAAAACAAAACTTAGGACAAAAATGGAAGAAAATTGCAAATGGGATGCAGCTTGTCATGCCTGGGTTCACGCACTGGTTAATTTTGTATCTTTAACGATCCTTTGTATAGAACAAGAAATATGCCTTTTGTAGAGTTTGGTAAGGGGTCTGGCTTTTTATTATCAGTTCTCTCCTTCATGTAGCATTTCACAGCTTTCTGTTTCTAGTCAGTGTTTAGTCCTATTCCCTTGTTTGAATGCTTCAGTAGATTTGAGAGGAATAAGGATCGTACTAGATTGGCTTCAATAGTCTTGAGGGAGATGAAGATTGAACTACATTTTAGACCATAATTTTGTAGGAAGTATTTGAGGGGTTTTCTTAGAGATGGGATCAAATAAGATAAGTTTCCAGCTGCCCTGTCCATATTTAGAACACTCAGCCAAATATTGTTAGTACACATTATCTCCATTCTCCAGCAAAACTAATTCTTCTGCCTTTTAAAGGTATAGCATAAGCGTTTATCATTTTCCAGTTTCTTCAAAAAAAAGTTTATCATTTTCCAGGTGGTAAGTTTGGTTTCTGAAATGGCAAACATGAATCTGCTAGTTCATTTCAAATTAATTAATATTCTATGTATGAAGAATGAATGGATGGAGGCATTTGGGATTTTGACAAAGGCAACAAAATCACCTGCTGAAAGTAAACTTTAAGTGCCTGGGGTTTTGAACCAGAGGGAAAAGAAGGCTTATCTTCGACTTGCATATTCTATTCTCATTTGGACGGAAATTACTATGAGATAACAGATATAGAAGTACTGATGGTTGGCAATACATATCCTTGCTCTAGGGAATGGCGTGTGGCCTAGTGGTAGACAGACCTGTTCATTTCTTAGTTTTCCCTCTACCAAGGCCCTGATGCCTTCATAATTGTGCTCTTGCAACTTAGCAGGTTTTATTCAGATTAGTTTGCATCTAAATTGTTGAGTTGATGAAATCAGTATGTTATGTTGTTGCAGGGAATATGAAAGCTAGGGAGATGGCAGACGCTAGAGTTAAGAACAAAGCCGAACCTTTGAAACATGGGAAGCACAAAAGTTCACAAAATTCAGCTAAGCAAGTAGTGCACAAGAATCTGATAAACATTCTATCTTCATCTGGGTTTTCAGATCATCACACGGGCAAAGTCCTGATTGAAATTAAGGCAGCAGAAAAGCTTGGTGATTGTGTTATTGACTTTCAGATATAAATAATATACCACCATACGGTTCTTTCCTGAATCACAGAACGTACTAAACTTCATAATGTTGTAAATGCTAGATTTTGTTTCATCTCCGTTAAATTTTTGTTCTAAATGTTAATCATGTTATCAATCACCCTAACTTTTGTAAGATTTAAGCTCCCTATATGTGAACATTGGTTATAATTTGCAAATGATTAAAGGGTTTTGTTGGAAAAGTTTGTATGTGGCAATAAGATCAATTTCAGTCAAAACCAAATAGCAGGAGTGTTTTGGGGACCAGGTAATGCCAGAAATACTCGTTCAATATAACAACAGGAGCAAGGTTATTTAAATATAGGCATGATAATGACAATGACTTTATATCGTACAGAAATTTAAAACACAACAAACGTAACGTAATTTATTGACTGTTTCGAAACTTAAAATGGAAAAGGAAACTCAGTAAAATTTGAGTGTGATTGCAATCAGAGGAAAGTCACTGTCTGCATGTGTTTTGTTTGGAGAAAAGGATAAGAAAAAGAAGGAAAGATAAGTTCACGGGTCTCCAGTCTTATTTTGTCACCTTCTGTGCATCTTTTTAATGCCTTAATTTCCCAAATATCTAACTTGTTATGACCTTTCATTCTGTGAGTCAAGATAATGGTGGCTTCACGAGCCCTCCAGTTCCCTCGTCTTTTACTGTCTTTTGCTCTTTTTGGTTTCAACTTTTAAAAACGCAGAACCTGAGACGAGTTTGCGTTGCATGAATGACTGCAAAATAAAATTTTTATCTACAACTCTATCTTCGTTCTTCAATCCCTCCAGGAGAAACCAAAAGAATGCAAGTGTCTAAAACATCTGGGCATCAGAATTCAGAAAGTGAATCAGAAGATGCCACTCGCTTTGACAAGTCTCTCCAAGTCCTCGTCTTTCCCCCACTTCATTTCGTTTTCACTAGCTACTACGACTTGCTGTAATATTTATTCTTCTGTTAAAAATTGAAGGAACTCAAAGAGCTACGTTCCCAACTCCATCATGCAGCTGACTACTGTGAAAAGTCCTTCCTGAATGCCAAAGAAAAGAAACTGTGAGTGCCCCATCATCCATCTCTCTTTAAGTTTTACTTTGGAAAACTAAATCCATTTGAGGGTCTTTCCAAGCTTATGACAAAATATATTTTTGCAGAGTTTTGGAAACCACGAAGGAGTACATATGTCGGGCTGTGGTGACTGTTGTTGATCATGTGGGATGTGTATCATCTAATCTAAATTCTAGCATTTCCAAGACTAACGCATTCTCTGAAGCTGAGCATGGCATCAATTGCCTGAAACAAGTTAGTATATACTATACACCCACTTCAAAACTCACCACCTTGACAAGACTCCAATTGCTGTGTTTTTTATACGTTTATTTATTAACTCGTCAAGCTTAATATTGTCTTTCCAAATTAGAGACTTACGACATGCCAAGAATACGCTCGCCAGCTTGCTCTAGCAAGAACAAGGTGGAACTCTAGCTTGCCTAAAGTTCACCGCCGCTATTTATCAACCCGTAAGCACTCCCACCCTTCTTTTCCTCGTTCTATCTATGTTTATTGAGGCTTATATCTGTCTGGATTTGGCGTGTCCAAGTACAGAAATCTACTTATTCAACAAGAGTTTGTTTGTTTTATTTTCTTTTTGAGCAGCAATCCTGCAATTTGATATATCAAATGAAGATGCGAGGAGGTACAATTCCCTAGCATCCTTTCTCTCTCCAGTAGCATAACACAATCATTCCAAATATATAGACCCTTTGGAGTGTTCATCCAGAAAATGGGCACTGTCAACTGCATGATAATATATAGACCTAACGCACTTGTGTACAGGGACTCCAGTTCTTGGTCTTCTGAGGAGAATGTGAGAGAAAATGGCTGGAACTGGAAGCGTGGATTTGAGGCAGAGGATTTGCCCATGTTTTTGCACACCCGCTCACAATACACATCCTCCTCAGCTAACAAGAAGTTGCAACAAATCTCCATTAACGACATAGGGGAGGGCTCTCGATCAGCTCTAGGTAAATCAACATTACATTTACATTTATTGACGGAAAAAAAAAAAAACAGAGTCAAACAACATAAATAATTAAAAACAATATGAAATTTCATGGTTTGTGTTGTGTATGTACGCAGTGGCTGTTCGTGATGGCCTCTCAATACTATCCAGAGGTCGAAACCCAACTTTTCATTTCCAGGTAAAGAAAACAAAACTGGTGTTATATTATATAATCGTAATCGTAATCGTAATAACAAGGAAGGTTGTGTTGTGTGTTGGCAAGCAGAAGCAGGAGCAGCAAAGCGGCGAGAAGCAGAGGAAGACAGCGCAGAGGCAGAGGCAGAGGCAGAGCAGCGACATCTTTTGGCTCAGTCGACGAGCCAAAACTTCTTCTTCTTCATAAAACTTGTCTTTATATTATTATTTATTATCATATCACTTAAATTGTCTTGAATCGATGGATGTAATTGTACTTTAGTTAGTTAATCAGCATTTCAGACAGCAAAATCAAGTGTTTTTTTTCCGGATTAAAAAGAAAGTTAACGAACCAGATTACACAAACATAAATTCTCGATATATTATTTAAAAAGATAAAATAACACTTAATAAGTATAATATTAAAATAAATAACTCTTACATTAAAAATGACCTATATAATTAACAAATTAGTCAGCGCGTCGACTTAGAAAGTAGGGACAGAACATACAGTTATTGTTTGATTGGGAAACCTATGTAATCATAACCAAACGACAAGCATATGCTGAAACGACGACAGTTGAAAAACAAACCTTAAACAATGGGCCGGCACTGGCAGGAGAGAGAATGCAAAACAGGTCTTTAAGTCCATCGGCGCCCATAGTAACTAAAAACCTTTTTACAGAAACCCAAATTGCCAAAACAGAGATCACACCAGACTAGTTAATATATATACCTCTATATGATCAATCTTTGTTAGTAATCTGGTCGAAAGAGAGCGCCAAGCTATGGATTCTGACTCTGTGTTTGCTAACATCGTGCGGGCTCCTGAAGATCCTATTCTCGGGGTAACTCTCTTCTTCTTCTTTTTCCTCTTCGTTTTTGTTCTGTTCATTTGCGCTCATACATAAGCAGTTTCTGTGCTTATGGTGTCCCACGTTGTTTGTTTGGAAGTATACGGTTGATCCATTAGCTGATCAAACAAAGAATTAGTTGCTTGATCCATTAGGTGATCAAACGCATCAAGAAGATGTATGCTTAAGCAACATTACGTTTTTAAGTTATGAATTGTTGGTTACAAGATCATTGGATCAGAGTCTTGCTTGCATATTTCTTTTATATAAAAAGAATTGGATATTAAGTTTTGACCTTATAGTTTGATGAATTTTAGTCTTACTAATGGGATTCGTTTAATTCGTTGTTCTCACTCTGCTTAACAAATTGTTTCATGTAAATCACTTTATTTATTGTTGTCAAACAAACAGGTCACCGTCGCTTATAACAAGGATACCAGCCCTAATAAGTTGAATTTGGGTGTTGGTGCTTACAGAACTGAGGTTTGCCTTTTTATCCTTTCACTAATTGTGTCTTGTTTATTTGTCTACGTGTATGCACGCTTAAATTCTCTGATCATGGTCTTTACGCAAGTGTTATGCTGCAATATTAATTCATTTGATTGCAAAGTTAATGGTGTGACGCAGGAAGGGAAGCCCCTGGTTCTAAATGTTGTTAGACGGGCAGAGCAAATTTTAGTTAATGATCCGTAAGCTACTAAATTGCTATTCCTATCTGTGGTTGCACTTGTTGTTTTATAATTGTTAATGTCTTTACTGTTCTGCATTTTCCAGTTCTCGGGTCAAAGAGTATCTTCCAATTGTTGGGCTTGCGGAGTTCAACAAATTGAGTGCCAAACTTATTCTTGGTGCCGATAGGTAAAGAGTCTGTTGGAACTTGCAAGTTTTCGAATAACTAGTGAGAAGGTGGTACTGAAAATAAGTTTAGGACATTAATTTGGATAAAAAATGATTAACTGCTACAACAACCAAAGTTTTCTGGATTGTCAATTTTATATTTTGCTTACTTTTCAACAGCCCAGCCATTCAAGAGAACAGGGTGACTACTGTCCAGTGCTTGTCAGGTACTGGTTCTCTTAGGGTTGGTGGCGAGTTTCTTGCAAGGCATTATCACCAAGTAAGTCGTTTTTTTTTTTTTTACACCTCATTGTCATTTGTGCTCAATAGTCTTTTCTTTTTTTAAATAAGAAAATAGCCTGGAGTAATCGAAACTGTAATTGACTTTTATCCACTACTTTTTTGGCAGCTCGCAATATACATTCCACAGCCAACTTGGGGAAATCATGCAAAAATCTTCACTCTTGCCGGATTGTCTGTGAAAACATACCGGTATTATGATCCAACAACACGCGGTCTGAACTTCCAAGGTTTGATCTTTGTTCCAAGTGAATTCATTTTGGCGTCATCTTGTATTATTGTTGCTTCTAAGCTTATAGTTGTTCTTAATGTGTTAAACGAACAACTTAGGACTTTAGATATGTAACTGCTGATGTTTATGGATTATAGTTTTTCTCTATAGTGTTAGTCTGACTGAATTATTTAATGAATTTGAGATGCTTATGTGCACTTAAACCTTGATTAGTAATATTAGTCTGTTCATACTCCTTAGAGAAGTATCTTATGATTCTTAGTTGTTAAATTATGCAACTCAAAGATTGAACTTTTGCCATACTTGTGAAATAAAGGATTGCTGGAGGATCTTGAAGCTGCACCATCAGGATCAATTGTGCTTCTTCATGCATGTGCTCATAACCCAACTGGTGTTGACCCAAGCCTTGAGCAGTGGAAGCAGATCAGACAGTTGATACGATCAAAAGCTTTACTACCTTTCTTTGACAGTGCATATCAGGTACAGGAACATTGTTGGAAAAATGGAGGCTAAAGTAATTTGAGATCATAACCATATGTGCATTTGTTGTTATGTATGAGCTGTTAAGTCTTCATAAGCCTCCCTAGTTCTTCCAAAGGCTCAAACTACCTCTAGATTATTGCTCTGTAGTAATTAAATATTCTTCATGCTAGAAGATTGAAGCATTCTGACTGATGAGTACTTCACCATTGATCCTTTTAGGGATTTGCAAGTGGTAACCTAGATGCAGATGCACAGTCTGTTCGAATGTTTGTTGCAGATGGTGGTGAGTGTCTAGTGGCACAGAGTTATGCTAAAAATATGGGACTCTATGGGGAACGTGTTGGTGCTCTCAGCATTGTAAGATCCTCTTCTCTGAAATGCTCTTCTTTTGCTTAAAAGCCCTTATTTAACACACATTGAATAACTGAAGCTTTTGATTTGCATAAGTGAGTTTCTATAATGCAACAGCTTCCATTTTGGTTAAGTTTATAAATTTGGTATATTTAATTTCTTGGTTTATGATATCAAATCAACTTTTCTTTAAATTTGGTATATTTAATTTCTTGGTTTATGGTATCAAATCAACTTTTCTTTATCAAGGAAAATTCCCTTTGTTGATATTCAAGGTTGATATGTGTTTCATACAGGAAAGGGAGGAGGAAAAAGGTGTTGGGGATTAGGTTGGAGGTGGTGATATTAAATTAGAGCACCAAATTCGTTGTTAGAAGATTATATGTTTGCATAGAAACCTCAAGTTTCCGTAGGGTTTCTTTTTAAAATGCTTCTGAAAAATAAACCATATAATCATATAGCTAAATTTTTACAGATCTGCAAGACGGCAGATGTGGCAAGCAGGGTTGAGAGCCAGCTGAAACTTGTGATCCGGCCCATGTATTCTAATCCGCCCATTCATGGTGCATCTATTGTTGCTACAATTCTTAAAGACAGGTATATACCTGGTCAGCATTGGGATAGTTTATTAGCTCTAAGGCGTAAGCATAGAAATGCATATTTGCACCTTGGTAAGAATGGAATAGTATTAGAGCTTCTTTTGACCAATGAAGCAATAAGCTATTTAAATTCATTTACAATATACAGAGTATTCTGAATATTCAAAGTTAAATGACCAACAATAATGCTACATTTATCTAGTTATTATTAGTTTGATTCATCTCTTCCTTACCATCTGATCTGATGAAATGAGTCAGAGACCTACGCCATTTGATGAAGCAGTTAGAATTAATGAGATTAACCGCTAGTGTTCTTCAACTTTTGTTATTTGTTGCAGGGATATGTATAACGAATGGACCATTGAGCTGAAACGAATGGCCGACCGGATTATTAGTATGCGAGATAAACTTTTTAATGCTATATGTGCTAGAGGTACTCTGATCCACTTCATGTTATCCTCCTTTAATTATCTTTCTTTCATTAGCATTTAGGGTCAAGATTATGAAGTTATTAAATTGACCTGTGCACGAGCTGACATCTAGTCAAAAAAATCATGTGACAATACCAGGAAGGTATCCTGTGCCTTCGTTTCTGATGCAAACTGTCTGCGTACCGGTTGAGCATTTTTCTCAACTCCTTTTATAACATCCTAATTTCATGCATCTGTGTTTATTACATCAATATTCAAATATTCTAATTCTAGCTTGGTTATATACATCATCATGATGTACTAGGTTGTGGATTTTTTTGAATGCTCTTTTCCTCGTCTTAGGCACTCCTGGTCGCTGGAGTCACATCTTCGAGCAGATTGGAATGTTTACCTTCACTGGCTTGAACAGTGAACAAGTTGCCTTCATGACCAAAGAGTATCACATTTACATGACATCCGATGGGTAATTTTATCCTTTTCGAAACTTGAAATTACAATATTTGAAAGGTCAGATGTTTGTCCCGGATGAAGGAGTCTTGTCCTTCGACCTCTGTTTGTGATTAACGTTTTTCTTGCTCTTTTCCATAACCAAATTGCTGGTATTAATCAAAAATTAAACTCGACATTTTTCAAATTCTTCAAAAATGTTAATGCTTCAATATGATTATAGAGTCAGATAAAGGTTCACGATTCTGGTTACTGTAATGATGCTAATTTTCAGGTTCAAAAAATATCATATTTACCACTAAATGCAGTTTACTGATGCTCAATTTGAGTGGGATGGTGATGATATGATGTGCTTTTTTTCCTTTTTTTTTTTTTCTACAGGAGGATAAGCATGGCAGGGCTTAGTTCTGCAACAGTCCCTCATCTTGCAGATGCAATACATGCTGCAGTTACTCGTGTTGGCTAGGATAAAAGGGATTCCTAATTGCGTGTCCTTCTCATATTATTATCCTTCGTTTGCTGGCAAACGTTACAGAAAAGGATGTCAGAACCTTTTGAACATCGTATCTTGCATACTTTACATGCTTATTGAGGAATTGACTAGATAATGGACATGTTCCAGGAGTTGGGTTCAACTCTTAACTCATACATGTTATCATCTCTATAGCGTCATAAAATCGAAAATTTTGGCATTTATACATTTCCCATTTGTCGTTCCCGCAACGATCAGATCTTTGGTACTCTGTAATCCCACCAAAGGTACTATTTTTCATCAATCGGATTGGCATATAGTTCAATATACAGAAGCTACTATCGTCCCTTGCATGTGTCCTGAGAGTACTAAGCTGAAGTTTGACGCCAAAAAAAAAAAAGAGAGCAGGAAGTCCAAACCGAAAGGATAATACACTTATTTGCAAGTGTATTTGGTTTAGCCAGAGCAATAGTAAATAAATTAAACTCAGTAGTTACATGGTGGGTTTTCCTAACACATCTGCTAAGCTCCTTATCTACATTTGGTGAATGTCAAGTCCAATTTCCTAACTACATTTGTATGTGTAGGAAGTTTCAACTTCTGTTAGCGTTTCGGCTTCTTTATCCTTTCCATTTCCTTTGTACTTGTACAATTTATGTTGTCAATGCCGAGCTGTTGGGCTCTTTAGCCCACTCAAGATCTGAAGCTTCTCTAAGCAGGAAGACTTCTTTGGGGGTAGTATTAATAGGCTTTCATAGCAAGCTTGTCATATTCACCACTGCCTATGGAGCTGCTTTTCTTTGCCTCTTTTTGGTCCACATTCCATCCCATGAAATCTAAGAGTGTCTTCGATGTTGGTGTTTCTGAAGAAATCATCTTCTCTGTATCTTCCTCCACCTTGTCGTTTGGCCCTGAAGGTGGACTTTGAACCTGAGAGTCTGCATAGATGACATCCTCAATCCTTGACAATATTGTGTAAGCCAAGCTCTCTATTATTCTTGAATAGCTCTCTAGAATGGCTTGTCCTACATCCTGCGCAAAGTAAACTATTTTATTAGTTCCGGTTGGCTTGGAGAGAGAAGATTAACATGGCAACATTTACGTTACCTTGTTGTACTGGATCTTGCTTATGTCTAGTGCAGATTGTGGAAGTCCTGGGAACCTTTGTTTGAGGAGACGAAGGATGGTTTCTGCTCTCTCCTCAAAGAGTTCTCTCTTTTCCAAACTAACTGCCGAACCCCAGGATGATTTTCCATCCTTTTGATTCATCTTCCTCTTCCAAATCACAATGGAGGCCTCAATCCTGTTTTTGAGATCAAGAACTTTGTGTTCTGATGACAGGTCCAGGGTTGACAGGAACTGCTCAGGATCAAAGTATTCTACTGTTATACTCTTGTATAGGGAATCTCCAAGGCTTGATCTTCCATTCTACCAGTAAAAACAGATAATGTTAGTTGTCAAGGCTCAGATGTTTTGAGATTTATAAGGGGATTGTTGACACTTTCAATACCATACCTTGGGAAGTGACTCGATGTAGTTTTCAGGGATCTCCATTTCTGACAGCACTTGAGCATTTATAGCCATGGCTGCTTTAAGAACTTGGTTTACAGAATCCTTCTGAAATTGCAGCCATCTTCTCGTTGACTCTGATAATCCACCAGGGGGTACCTTAGCTGTAGGAATCCACCATTTGTCATCATTTCTAGGTGGAGTCCCTTCTTGTGAATCATTGCTGTCTTTGGACACATACCAGAACTCTTTCTGGTGTGCAAAGTTATCTAGGAGGTCCTGTTTAGCAGATTTTGGTAACGAGGGAAGAGTCTAAGCTTGTCTAGGAATTCACTCTTGCAGTAACCACAAGGAACAAGAATATGGTTCAACTTACAATGAGGATGGCGTCCAACTTCCTCAAACCAGGGATGTTGGTGAGCAGATCACTTCTTAACTGTGTCGTCATGATCTATGATAGTCGAGACAGATGCACAAAATAAGAATGTCAGTGAAATACGTTTCCATACCAATGTATGCATAATTAGCATGCTCCGTATTGACTTCTTACCTCCATATTGACACCGTTTGTGGATTGTTGTGAAGGGACTAATTCAACAATGTGATCAGTGACCGAAAGAAGCCATTCAATCTCTCTTACCCACCTTGCTTTGGTCTCTGCTGACATGGGCTCCAATCTCTTTTGTTCACCAAAAACGGATGCTGCATCATGGAACAGTCCAAAAGGGGAAACAGATATTAGCATTCAGCCGTATTTATATAAAACTCTTACCAACTAACTATCGTTGATTTACTGATCATACAGGAAACAAGTCACATTTTGGAACCAATGTTTCTAGGAACTAAAATTTCATTGTTCATCTAAGGAATGCAATCACAAATTTCATTGTTCATCTAAGGAATGCAATCACAAATTTCATGTTCACTACAGAAAAATCAACTGCACAATTTAGGAAAGCTGCATTACCAGCAAGATTTGTAATGGCATTTGACAAGGCCAAAGCTGAAGAAACACCTTTTCCACCACCAGACATGTCTTCTCCCAAAAGCAATTTAGCAAACTTTTCCTTCATCATATCCATTTCTGAACCACACACACACAAAAAAAAATAAAAAATCACCATCTTCCCTTTATCATTCAACAGAATATGAACTGATTCACATAACAATCCAACGTGCCTGGACATGGTAACGACTGAAGCTTACCTGAGGGACCGGTCTTTTCCCGACTGCTTGGTGTTTTGGTCTCAGCAACATCAGGACGTGGAATCTGACGTTTTTCGCGATCAAAAGGACTCCCATAATATTGACAATCACTAAGGCGGTCTCCAATAGCCCTCGACACATAACTTCTTGAATGCAATATATTATCCTCACCACCTTCGGCATCGTTCCCACTCTCTAAGATCATACTGTGAGCTTGTCTACCTTGGCCCTCGTACATTCTTCTCCGGCTGAAAGATTTTGTTGCCTGAATGCTCCTTTCACGGTCTAATGCACGTACCATCATGAACTTAGCCCCTTCTCTTTGTCTTTGCTCGCTTCTTCTTTCCTTCTTTGTCTATGAAGGAAGGAGAGCGTTCACAAAATATTACTCCCCAACAATCCTCTTCAACTTGGTAAAAGATAACAGCACTTAAGAAAAAGAGAAGAACCGTTTATGCCCCAGAATGAGAGGCTTAGAACTTGAAGTGAATGGAAAACTCTTGTTTTTTCCCCCCCTTGCAAATATATCAGAGAAACACAGTTGATGATGAAGAGGAGAGGTTTTGAGTATCAGTTGTCTAGCTATGGTTGAAGCAATATAAGATGGCGGGGTGCGTGTTTGATACAGATAGATAAGATCAAGAACTGTAGAGGGTCGGTGCATAACAAAGTAACAAAACCTGTTATATGATCAGGGGTATTGTTGAAGAAACTAATGGCTAAGAAGTCAAACTGATTTACTAAATTCAGGGCTTTGTCTTTCTTACCGCATTTCCTAGTTCAACAAATTTAGCCTTATGACCTATTTCAGCAACATTACAAATGTAGGATTGTTGGTCTTAGATTAATGTTAGCTGTGATCGACAAGAAGATTTCTGTTGATTACCCGTTTTGTTTAACAGTCATCGCCAATTTCTCTGTTCTTGTTAAGATTAACATATATATGAAGGATCCCACCAAATAGAATTGCTAATTAAGGTTCTTGTGAGAGTGTGGAAGCAAAAGCACAAGGTTGCCATTCCTAAATTCTTGTCTTCTGCATCACATTCTAATTAATGCTAAAAATGGGGGGATGAGACTGATTCAATGACAATGTATTTGTATCTTATGATACTCAAGAATAAACCATATTTTTAGATATCTTTGTTAGGTATCGACACAGATATCTAAGTTCGTGCCTTGGAATGATTTAATTTTATCATATTTCAGAATTCAATAAATAGCTAACATCACCTAATTTTAACAACGTACATTTTTTTTATAAGAAATGTAACATTCGTTAAATAATGCAGAGTCACGCTATAATTTGAAAATATTATATCTAAATTTAAAATTTCAAATTGTATTTTAATTGATAAATTACTTTAGATAACATACATATGATGTTAAGTCATATTATTTTCAATCACTTGAATGATTTTCTTATATATATATATATATCCGTCCATATTAAAAAATTGCAATTTGCATACAAAGAATTACTAATTAAACTCTCATAAAATAAAACATCAAAATCTTATTAATGATTATATTTAGTTATTCATCGGACAAGAATTATTAGGAGTAAAATGTTCCTTTTAAATTTTAAGCCTTTCACTAAAAATAAGGGAAATCTTAATGTTTTAGAATATAAAAGAAAAATTTTAACATTTTCAAAATTAATTAAAACCAACCGGAAAGCTTTACTCTCATTCGGCGTATCTTTTATGGGTAACCCAAAACTAAGACCAAGCAACTTTTCTACTCCCCTAAATTTCATTCTATTACATCACTAGAAACTGTGCAATAAACGCGACGCCAAATGTCATTGAATTTTCACAAAAGTACACCTTCTAACGGTACTATAAATAAATAACCATAGCTGTGAAGACGTCTGCGAACAACCTCTAGCCAATTGGATTTGTTGTAGAAGATCGATCCAACGGAAGGAGAATTACTATCTTTAAGGTTACAGAGGCCAGCTCCCCAGAAGATTCAACAACTTCATTTACAATATAACTTCCACAACTAATTCAAAATGAGTACCAAACAGGACAGCAAATTTATCGTAAACACCAGCATATAAGCAAATTACCATCAATTCTCCAAAGTAACTACCACCACCGCAACATATGTTCTACAGCTACTTAAGGTAAGGTACTAAATCCACCATTGTGTTGACCTCTCAGACCTAATATGATTAGGTCTGCATAGCTTCAGCATGGTAGGTTTCTAATTCTTTATCAAGCTCAACTGCAGACTTGTCAATAGGTTGTTTCCCCCCACGGCCACGGCCACTGCCAATGCCACGGCCACGACCACGGCCACGGCCACGGCCAAGACCACGACCTCGACCTCGACCTCCACCTCTGCCAGCATTCATTAACCCCCCACGACGACTTTGACTAAATCAAAAGCCAACGAGTAGAGAAATCATTATTGTAAATATACAATCAAACAAACAATGATACATCTATGAGCCCCACATAAGGAATCTAAAAGAAAAAGCCATTTGAAAGAAGAAAAAAAAGATAATTGGAACGTGAATGATGCTTGGATCCAGAAAACGAAAACATTCAACAGATGTAACAAATGGTGTATGTGGAAGTATAAGACCTTACCTTGAACCACGGTTAGATGTAGGAAGCCCTCTACCGCGACCAGCTCCAGGCCTACATAACTCCAGGCATCAATCAATTTCTTGAAGGTAGCATTTGAAAACAATTGAAAAACAAACTCTCAACAAAAGGATTTTGATTGCTGCCTCAATGTGATTGCACCACCTAAGCTCAAATTGTCAATGCATGAAACCGAAGTAACCACAATTTCCTAGTTTCTTCATAACCAATTAGGAACGCAGAGTTGTGAAGGTATTATACACCCTACACTAAACCCCACCAGCTAGACTATGCTTGTTGAGGATGATATAAAACTTCACTCAGAGGCTTGCCAATTTCATTATAACAAAAAAAAAAAAAAAAACAGAAACAAAAGACATACATCATAACAACTGTCCTTTTCTGCCTTCCATTCACCCCCGTTACATTCACTCGAGCTGAAAAAGGAGCTTCTGATGCACCCAAAATTTCAATCTTCATAGGCTTTCCATCCAAAAGTACATTGTTATACTTTTTAAGAGCTGCAATTGCATCACTTCTCCTCATATACACAACTTCAGCTGAACCCTGCAACCAAATAACATAATTCAAGTTGATTCTCTAACATCCAAAAAGAACAAAAAGATAATAATCAAAGATCCCATAAAGGAGCATAAATTTCTTGAGCCACTGAGTAGCCAACAATTACATCATTTAAATTCCCTCGTACAAAATGGAAGAAAGTCAATGATTGCATACAGCAAATTATGCAGTATCATATGATCATAAATGCAACAAACTTAGTGAAGTCTGTAATTAATTACGTGCTACAAACTCCTAGTGCAATAACAAGGCTTATTTAGCTCATTGAATGACTGCAACCTCAAAATAATGTGAAATTAATCATTATCTAACAGCAAGCCATTAGAAGAATATAAAGGAGTCTAGAAATAGAACTTACACTAGGCCGACCAGTTTTATTGTAGTGAACAGCATATTGTTTCACTTCGCCAACCTCCGAGAAAAGCTCCTAATGCCAATAAATATTACTTCAGAAATCCACTACATGAAGCATCAAATCTGAAAACACACGGCTTGGTGCATACCCTTATATCTTCATTGCTAACTCCATAATCCAAGTTAGAGATATATAATTTGGTGCCAACTTCTACTCCCATTATCCCAGCAGCTCTAATGCTATCTTCAAGCAAGTCATGCCGCCAAGGTAAATTCCTGGTTCTGCGTAAAGGCTGATGAAAGCAAATAGAACACATCAGCTCATACCAGTACAGAAGATCACCACTCCAAATTAATCTCAGGTCAGCAAAAATGCCAAAGCATAAACAAAACTGAAGATAAGCAAACCCATGTCACCAGGTTCAGGAAATTGAGATACTGGATGACAGATGGGAGTAAAGTATTTGACCCACTGTATGTCAAACCGGTGCTTTGATAGAGATGAGAACTCCAGTTCTGAAGTTAAGCGAAGGAAACCCCTTGCAAAAAGGCCATGAACTAGGACAGATTGAGATCTTGCACCGAAGAAATCCAGATATAGCAAGATGATCCATCACACTCCCCGTCTAATTAAGCAGAACATCGAATACTACTACATAGTAGGGGTTAAGTAGGTTAATCCGTAAACTGACATTAAGCTATGCTACTTCGAGAGCCCCATCCTTCTGTTTAAGTGTTACGAGTAAACTGACATTAAGCTACGTTACTTGGCGAGCCAATCCTCCTGTTTAGGCCCCATAACATGGATGGAAGGTAGCATATTACTTAACGTGCATCCCATAAAACCTCAGCTTACAATTAATGAGACCAAAACCAGTAGCAAAGCTCCACATAGATTGCCCACTTAAAAGTACAAGTAAATCCTTGGATCTATAATCAAATTAACGCCACTGGGAATAATGACCTAGTAGCTTAGACCAAATAAGCTTCCCCATAGTTTTTATTTGTATTTTCGATTTCTTAAGCATAGTTACAGATCCTCAAGTCATAAGCACATCAGGTTCTCAATCAACAGTTTTGAGCTTGCCTTAGCAATCGAATATTGTGATGGTCGTGTATTCACTGATAGAGGACCTTTACGAACTGGCCCCGACATTCTTCCAGCACCAAAGGACCTACCTGGTCCCTGGCCTCGACGGGCCCTACCTCTTCCTCGTCCTCTGCCTCTCTCTCTGTTCTTCTTGATGATGTCATCAAGAGCCATATCCACAGAACTAGCCATGGTATTTGCAGTAAAGGTCAAATCCTTACGAACAAAAAGGAGGTAAACCTGTTGAGAGCAAAGAAAATCAGCACTGCGAATCAACAAGATCATATTAAAGGTTTACATGTTATGGGGCGTTCATTCAACCTAATACCTATGTGATTAGTTCCTTTACGTCATCTCTCCTACAAAATAGAAAATTTGGGGGAAATTAAATCATCTAAAACACACAGATCCGAAACCACCAAGCCCCTTCCCATATTAAAAAAAGAATCGATAAATGCCAAAGAAGAAAATAACTAATAAATCCGTAAGAAAACGAAGTCAACGATAATCAATACAAAAATCACGAAGAAAACACAAATCAAAGCCGCCAATTGCGAAACCGACACAAAAATCCACGTTTCTAACCCCAAAACAAAACCCTAAACAGCCATCGGAATATCTGATAGTGTAGTCGATAGACAAATGGAAAACAGAAATTACCAGGAACAGGATCCGGAAATACCTGATGCAGATCGTAAAGTCGGAGAAATCCAAGAGAGAATAAAAGTAAATGGGGGATGAGATCAATAGAAGAAGGAGAAACGAGGAATAGATTTAGAGATTAAGGAGCGATTGAACTGGTATAATAAAGAAGGGCAACTTATGTAGGGGAATTGGAAGGGTTAGGGTTTATACAAGTTTGTTGTGTGGGGATGGGAGTTTGTTTTATAAGGTGGAAACTTCGCTATTGATGGTTTGGATAACTATCCGAAATCAAGTAAGGTACTCGGAAGGGGAGCTGTGTTTTATATTAATTATATAATACAAAATATATTTTAGTGAAAACAGCTCTTTAAATACTATATATTTCTTTATATTATATTTATCACTGGATAGTTATTGATAATTAAATTGAGGTGGCATTTCTTATTTACAACATTTATTTTCGCTTGAGATATAGGGGCAGCCACCTTGTCTTCGACCGTCTTCTAGGATTTATTAATGGAATGAAATATAATGTAATATTATTTTATTATTTGAAAAGAAGATTTATAAATAATGGAATGGAATGAGATAGAAGAGGAGAGTTTTATATTACATCTCATTCCATCATAAATTGTAAAAATGAAAATTTTTCGATTTTGAGGATTTATGATAGAATGTAAAATAATAAACAAATTTATATTATATTACAATATAAACTCTTCATCCAAATAATATTTTATTATATTATATTATGAACTCTTACATCCCTTTCAAACAACTTTTTTTTTAATATTACATCAATTTATATTCCATTCCATTATAAATCATTCAATTTTATTATATTCCATTCCATTAAAAATCTCACGTATAACTAAGCATAGCCTTACATGACAACTTATTGTTTGTGAAAAATCTGCAAAAAAAAAGGTCTACGTACTTGAAAATTGCATCTAAGCAAAAATGCCATATTTGTCATAGCCATTGTAACCATTGGATCAATCTTCTTATTTTGTTGTTTTTTAGATTGTCACCTAAGCTGCCACCATCATTACCGATTCTGACATTTGTTTTGGATCGTGGAAAATAAAAAAAAGGTTACAATTTTGAAACGATCAAGCATTTGTTTACCTGCAAATGTTGTTTATTTGGCGAGATCTCAAACAATAAAGGCTAGGGAGACCAGATTGAAGATGATGTTAACGTTACTGGTTGAGTGTGTCTATCGCTAGCGACCACTGAGGAGAGACTTGTCGACGGCGAGGGATGATGTTGTCATATTGTCACCATCTTTATTGGTTCTCCCTTTCATCGGTGCAATGTAAGATTTTTTCCGAAATCTTCCTACTGTTCAGAATCTGGTCCATTTAATGGTTTAACCCATTAATTACGCAAACGTCCATACATTATCATTTTCATCTTCTGTGATGGTTAGAGATGATGAAGCGATGAATTATATATTTTTAGGTCCCTATCCTTAGCTTCACGCAACAATCACTGGACACCATCGAGTTGTGGAGATCAGAGGCTAGAATATTCAAAAAAATTTGAAACATTACTGGACAGTATCGGTGCAATGGCTAGAGGTATTCTTTTGTTATGCTTTCGTTGCTAAATATTGTGAATAGCATGCATGTATCTTGTTTATACGTAAATGATCTTGTGTTTTAAGATGTATGCTTGAATTTTCATTTAGTATCAGTGCATCTGAACTGTCTGAGAAAATATTCCTCTGTTATGCTTTGTTTCTCATTTTCATTTATGTCGTATAAGTTGAGCATGTGTTGTTGAAAATTCTCGACGTTTGTGTACATGATGGACGTCAGAATTGTGTCTTGATACTCCATGTTGCACCCACTAGTGATAGGACCGTTGTTGGGCACCAATTCCGGAACTTAACTCTTGCGAAATCATGAAACGTGAGCGTAATCTCATAGGATTATTTCCAAAAACTCTTATTAGGCATCATCCCGCAAGGGTAGCGTGCCCATAACAATCAAACATCAAAACAAACTTATTACTTTAATGTTGGATCCTATTTCTGAATGCGAATTCCAACTCTTGCGGAAATATCATAAGACTCTCATATCTTTACTTCATTATACTCTTTAATACATTACATACAACTAATTTTTATCATTCACATTTCAATACCCTCAAAACAAAGGGTTTTACAAAGCTTTTTATGAAGACATTGAATTTAAATTCATATGTTGGGCACCGATTCCGGAACCTAACTCTTGCGAAATCATGAAGCGTGAGGTAAACCCATTGGGTTATTTCCATGAACCCTTATTAGGCATCATCCCACAAGGGTGGCGTGCCCCACCATGTCAATCTCAGGAACATATAGAACATCTATAATATTTTTCAATCTAAAAGGAGTTTGGACAATAATTGTACCTTTCCCTTTAGCATTCACCAATATGCCATCTCCAGCTTCACTTTGCAAGCAAAATTTTGATCCATGCTTTTGAAAATTGTATGGTCAGCTGTCATGTGATTTGTGTAGCCACTATCAACAAGCCAAATTCTAGAATTTTGAGTAGCTACATACATTTCTTCAACTACAGAAAACAACTCTTCTTCGTGCTCTTCTGCACTTTCAACAACTTGAGCAGGCTCAGCTCGAGGTTGCTTCTTTTGGTTTGACTGGCAGACCTTTTCAATATGGCCAAACTATTTGCAAATTTTGCATTAAACATTTGGCCTAAACCAACAGAAATCTCCTGAATTATTTGTTTTTTGATAGTAAGGATAAGGAGAAATTTTATTTTTTCTAAACTTTCCTTTTTTGTTCTATTCAACCTTCTCCTTACCATTTCTTCCGTAAGAAAATCTCTTGGGGCTATTTGGCAAGAATTTTTGAGCAGCTGCATATGCTCTTTCACTTGAACTCTCCTCGTTATGAAATGCATTTCTTTGTTCCACAGCTTGCAATGCATTTGCAAGTTTTTTTACTATGATCTTCTCCACGTCCCAATTGTCTTCCAAAGAGGAAATTTTGGATTCAAACCTCTCTGGAAGTGTCACCATGACCTTCTCCACGATTCCCTTCTCTTCAAGTTGCTCCCCAAACAACCTTATCTCATTGATAGTTTTTATAATTCTGTCAACATAATCCTTAATTTTTTCTGACTCCTTAATGCGATGCATTTCAAACTCTTTCCTTAGATTGAATATTTGCATCTTCCTAGTTTTATCACTGCCTTGGAACTTTTGCTTCAATCTTTATCAAGCATTTTTGGCATACTCATAAGCCATGATCCTTGTGAAAATCACATCATCCATTGCAAAATGAATGCATGAAAGTGCACTAAATTTCTTGGCAATTTCTTTAACATGATGTTTGAGTTAGTTTACTATTGGATTGTTGGGAAGAGGATTCACTTCCTTACCATCAACATAATCCCAAAGATCAAATGATCTTAGTTATGTCTTCATCTTCACGACCCAAATTTGGTAGTTTTGGCCATTAAAGAATAGTGGTGTAGTACTCGAAGGTGTAGAAGTCACTAGTTAAGATTTTTGAAAAAGCTAATGTGAATGAGTGAAGTTAAGTGTTTATGGTTGTTTTGTTTTGAATCACAGGTCCTTACAAGATCAAGATTGCTTTGATACCGTGTAAAGAAATACAAATACTTGAGTACTATAAAGAGCTTATAATTCAGAAATGAGGATTGAAATAAATAAAAAATTGTATTTTCCTTCCATTTCATTCAAAATATATATCTCAACCATATTAAGATACACCATACTGCAATTCAAAAAAATACAATGATTATAGAAGTGGACAGGCATGGTCTGAACTGTCATTACAACCAATATAAGTATAGCACATCTAATACAAGATAAGCTTGTTAAGTCAAGAAGACTTCACTTTTATTAATTTTGATGACAATCAAATAATAATAATCTTAGAAGTGTGTGAATTGTTTTAATGAGTTTGTTAAGTGCGCAGAAAAATGTAAGTGACATAAATCATCAACTTAAGACGATAGATGGTCAAGCCCAGAAGATACTTAAAACTCAAGACGGATGACTTAAGATAGTCAAACTCAAGATGGTCAACATAAGAAGATACAGAAGGTCAACATAAGAAGATACAAGCCCGACACCAGACAAAGCAACACCAGAGGAAGCATAGTACCAGACGATGCAAATGAAAACTATTCTAGAATGTCAATCAGCTAATTAGCTGGAGTTAGTTACATGACTCAACTAATAACGGTTTCTAGAAGATTCAAGAAGCAGTTTTCTTAAGAAGACAATTAAAGACTTAGGTTATAAATACTATGTATAGTTGTAAACAACAAATAACAAAACAAGATACAATACAAGAGCGAAAATCTAATTGTACAATACTTAGAGAAACTCTATACTTAAGTGAGAAAGAAAGAGAGCGAGTACCTCTGTAATGTGAAACTCAAACAATATTTTCTAAGAGAAAGAAAGGCTAGAGCCTGGAGAGGTTAAGAAAGCAGATAAACAATACTTTGTGAGAGAAACCTGAAGAGGCTCTGCAAGTGTAGAAAGAATACTTGTAACATTGAAGAGTATAGTAAAATCTTAGACAAACTATGAGGACTGGACGTAGTCCAAGGTTAAAGGTGAACCAGTATAAAATCGCAGTGTCTATTCTCTAACCCCTATCTCTTTAATTTTTTTGTTGTTAGAAGAGTAGATAATAATTTTCACGATTGCATTACTCATCAACTTAAGTGAATTGTTTTTGTGATCATCTGAATTTGTAAAGAAATTCAAGAAATTTCTAAAAATTAATATCTTTGAAGATAAAATTCAACCCCCCTTCTTGTGTATTCTACATATTATACGTGATTTCTATATTAACAAGTGATTTACTTCAGTTGGTATCAGAGCAAGTTTTCCAAAAAACATTGTTACAAAGTGAGGACAAAGATCCATGGCTGAAGCACATGTTTTTATAGCAGAAGGTGCCTCAGTCACAAGACCCGCTGTATTCAATGGTGAAGATTATCATTATTAGAAGGACAGGATGCGACTCTTTATAGAATCCACACATATTGATCTTTGGGATATCATTAAAAATGGTCCATATGCACCGACAGACAATGAAGGGAATAGCATTTCTCACGACAAATGGTCGGTTGATCAGAAAGCTTGCTTTCAGTTAAACTCAAAGGCTAAGTTCTTTTTAAGTTGTGCTCAAAGCA
Organism: Erythroxylum haughtii; assembly: GCA_025504935.2. Classification (NCBI taxonomy): domain Eukaryota; kingdom Viridiplantae; phylum Streptophyta; class Magnoliopsida; order Malpighiales; family Erythroxylaceae; genus Erythroxylum; species Erythroxylum haughtii. The sequence goes on along the minus strand of JANSVB020000425.1, from coordinate 3,750,472 downwards.
TAATTGAATATGATAAGGTTCATGGATGCGAATCTGCAAAGGAAATGTAGGACACATTAGCCATTGCATATGAAGGCACAAATCAGGTGAAAGAATCCAAGATTAGTATTCTTGTTCATCAGTATAAGCTATTCAAGATGAAAGATGATGAGACTATTGATCAGATGTTTTGACGATTCGAAACGATTGTTAACTTAAAACTCTGGGGAGAATCTACGATAGTCAAGATCATGTCAAAAAGATTCTCAGAAGTCTTCCAAAAAGATGGAGACCTAAATTAACAACAATATAAGAGGCCAAGGATTTAAGTAAGCTGAAGCTGGATGAATTGCTTGGTTCGCTGAAAATTCATAAAGTAGAGCTTGATACAGAAGATAAACCCAGAAGAGATAAATCTATTGCATTAAAGGCTGGTCAGAAGAATCAAAAGATACAGAAAAATAGAAGAACATCTTCAAAAGCATTAAGGATTGAAGAAATCAAGAATGATGATGCTAGTGAATCTGATCAACATTCAAGTGATGATGAAGATGAACTATCCTTCATTTCAAGAAAGATTAGGAGGATGTGGAAAAAGAAATAAAAAAGGAATAAAGACTTCTCTTTTAAAAAGAATAGTAAAGTCGATTCAAAGAATGAGAAAATTTCTATCATCTGCTATGAGTGCAATAAACCAGGACATTACAAGTCTGAATTCCTGTTGCTCAAAAGAAAACAAAAGAAAAGTCAAGAAAACAAAAAGAGCATGATGGCAATATGGGAAGATCTGGATTCGTCTGAATCTGAATC
>JANSVB020000425.1:3651740-3662117 GCA_025504935.2 Erythroxylum haughtii | reverse complement strand
AGGTCTCAGGTTCGACTCCCAAAACTCCCCAAAGAATGAGGATAGGAGGTAGACAACCTAGGCGGTCAAAGGGGACAAAACTCAATGGTGCGGGCCAACCTAAATCAATAGCTCAAGTGGTGTGAGGCGTGGGTCATGCACCCAACAAAACCCTGAGATCTCAGGTTCGACTCCCACGACTCTCCAAAAAGACTGGGGATAGGAGGTAGACAACCTAGGCGGTCAAAGGGGATAAAATTCAATGGTGCGGACCCACCCAAACCAATAATCTTTAATTAATTGCTTGCATGAGTTGAAACCCTGATTTTGAAACTTTCAGCAGTTACAAGTAGGAGAATTAAGAGCTTGAAGTTCACTTTTGAAGTTTAAATTACAAGCTATCATAAGAATTTGCCGTGAGAGTGTAACTTCCCTACTTAATGCTCTGCAAACACAAGTATACATTATTGAAGACAAATGAGTTATAATTTCATATTTACCTATACCACTTTGAATAAAGCTTCAAACTTAACAATAAAAAGGTTGGGAGTAGGTTACAGTGGCAAGGGTGGGGTTGGAGCACCCTGTTCCAGGTGGGGTGGTCCAACCCTGTTCTCTTTAATCTAACAAGAGAAAGCATACAAAAAGACCAAAGCTAATCATTCATCACCCAGTGGCCACTAGCGGGGCCCTAAGAATATTTGTTACTATGCTGACAATGGTCGTTGTCTTATAATATCTTTCAAAAATAATTTATAGTTGGATATGTTCGAAACACCGCAAAGGATTTCATTATGCGTAGAAACAGTGGTACACCTAACAACCAACGTCCGTTTACATCTTTTTGATAATGATTACACAATATATACTCTCATTTTTTGACCAAACCAAACGTTCATATAAAAAGTTATAAAAGAACCAAGTCTAATAATAACCTAATTTATAATGTATCCATGTATAAAAAGACATCATCTATTTTGGGGAGATAAGAGATACTGATATGAACAAAAAAAATCTTATCAGAACTACTGAGCCAAAAAGTTCCGTTTAATTTTTCACAGCCAAAAAATAAGATAAATTAGATTGCAAATAGGCAGATAAAAAAAGACCATTCTCTTCAAATATGTTTTTGGTATCTTAGGATTTATAGTTATGAAAGGTATTGGAGAGGCCGAAGGAGAAATTATCTCAACTTGAAACCTTAAAGCAATAAATCATAAGTCTTATTTTTGTATTTAACACACTTCACATTGAAGCCAATTGAGTCACTCCATGAGTCAAGATTGAGGAGAAATCATCTCTATTTATTGAACTTCGTCAACCTAACTCTGATATCAATTAAAGGTGTTGAGGAGGCCTAAGGAAAAATTAAACCATATCCAAGTTAACTCATATATAACTAAGATATCATATTTTAACTAAAACCTTAAAGTAATGGGTTATGAGTCCTATCTTTATATACAACTTGCTACATCTTTATGTTTCTTTCTAATGTGAGATTATTCCACTTGTGAATTTCCAACATTCTTTGCAAGATTCCAAAGACTTACACGATTGATTCACACAGTTGTGTAAGTGGAGAACACTAACTTATACCACTTTATACGGACGTGTTGCTTATACGATTGATATACACGGTCGTATAAGTTAAGGATATGGGCATATAGCATCCTACATAGTAATGTCTCCCTCCAACAGAGCTTTATCCATCTTGTCTTACTTGTTTGTCATCCTTACGAACCATAAAAGTGTCTACTCGAAAATCTCAAAATAGAGCTAGACACTAAACATATCATTCTTAAATTAGTGTGTAAAAATTTATAATCATAACTAAAAGATCAAAATTTGATTAAATAAAAGATAAAAAAGATAATTAATTAAGAATAGAAGAAATAGTGATTATATGAACTTAAGGATTTAGGAGCAAAAGAACCCTAGATAAAGTAAATTATTATTCATGATTGAAACTGAAGAAGAGGAAGTTCGGATAGAGACAAGAGAACTCCGCAAAAAACCCATAAAATTAGGTAATAACCAGTTTATTTTTTCTTTGGTAACTAGTTTTTAAAATAGAAAAAAACATAATTTCTATTTTATAGTCGTTGTTGTCATTTTTTTTCAGTTTTTTAAAAAAAAACTCAAAACTAAATATTTTTGTATGATTTGTTTTTATATTTTTTGAAATTCACAACAAAAACCCACAAAATTAGAAATTAACAACCCTTAAGCTTTTTTTTTGGGTTTCAATCATATCATGCGTACAAAAAATAACAACACATATGACATTTAGGAGGCCCTATTTACTAGACATAATCCAATCCAAGGTACTGTAGCATTGCAAATTCTCATATTTTATAGGTTCAAATTGCTAATTTTGTTCACTCGCCCATGTTTTGAATAGAAAAAAATTTAACATGATCTTTGTTTTTTTTTCGACTAAGGAAGCTGAGCGTACCATTCTATTCATTCACCCTATTATGCATAATACTTTTTATGACAATGTTGATGCCAAAGAATGAGCTTCTAACGTTGGTTATCTGTTATATTCCAACTAACATTCTATTCATTCACCCTATTATGTATAATACTTTTTATGACAATGTTGATGCCAAAGAATGAGCTTCTAATGTTGGTTATCTGTTATATTCCAACTACCATGTCATTTCTCAAAATATTTCCCCTTCATTATCCTATACCATTTTTTAGAGAACACTATGGTGAGAATTTTGTTTAATGCTATAAGCTCTGGTTTTTTACAGCTTAGCAGGGCTAACAAATGGGTTGTCACAAGGAAACAAACAAATTAATTTACAGAGTATTCTGATTTGGAATCTCAGGTCTAGAGTTTGTGGGATTTTGTTTAGAATTTGTGGAATGGGGATTTTTTAACTGCTGGGGTTAGTACTTGTCAAGTATTAGGAAATTTTTTCCAGTTTTTTTAGTTAATATTTTTTGTTTTTGTATATTAATAACATATTATTATGTCATTTAAGGTGGGTCTAAAGTCTAGGTGTTGTGCCATGTAGCTTATTTAAAACTCACTTAGGTTAGTTTTTGATATAGTTAGAAGAGAAGTTAATGGACTTATGCAAAATGGTCTAGAAAAAGGGTACAGAGCTAAGTTCTGATACTAATAGGGGCTTATTTTGTTTAATGGTAGAACATTAAGGATTTATTTTTCAATTGTAAAAAGTTAGGAATATATCTATACCTTTTCCTCTAACTCTTTTTACATGAAATAAAACTCTCACTCTAAAAAATGTTTAAGCCTCTTTATTTTCTAAGGAACTTTGGAAAACAATCTATAGTAGTTTCACTGAAAGAAAATTTAAGAGCTTAGTTATAAGAGGCAAAATTAGCAAAAAAATCCTATACCTTAATTTCATAAACTTGATCACAATCCAAGCATAGGAACTTGACTTATGAGGAAGAGAAAGTCCAAATTTCATCATGATTTAATTTTGCATTTTACATTTTTTTTTCTTATATGTATCTGAATAGGAATTAGTTTTCCACTCATTAAGCAGTTGATATTGGATTTTTATTGATGACTAACAATCAGTTTTATTAGAATGTTAATGTAAGAAAAATCCAAATCAAGATATACGATGGTACATTTTGAACTTTAATAAATGTCTGTTATATTCCAAATTTGAAAAGAATTTTAATTTTTTAAGTACCCTCAATACTAATGGTTATAATTATAACGGTGACGATGAAGTTCTAGAAGTCAGAAGTGACTCCTTAGTTGTGATGAAAGTTTAAAAAAATTGTACTTTATATATTTTTTATGGGACTACTATTAAAAGTTGTTTTGATAAACACATTATTTTTAAGATTTTGATGTCATTAGGTTATGACATATGAGATTAGAACATATGAGTAAAACTTTAATGAGAAAGCGAGGAATGTTATGCAAGCATAGGACATCGAAGTTAGAATTTTATGAGTATTACATGTTTGGGAGACATAAAAGAGTACGCTTTAATTCAATCATTCATAGAATCAAAAGTACTATCAACTACATCCATTCAGATATTTGGAGATATGTTCAAGCTCCTCGTAGAGGTAGAACTTAGCATAGGTCTTCTTTCATTAATGATTCTTCTAGAATGGTATAGTCTATTTTTTAAAAACAATAAAAGTGATATTTTTTTTATTTAACTGATGGACAATCCATTAACCAATGTTGCTATAAACTCATGATACATAAAATTTAACGACTTTAACCTATATTAGTCGACCACTAACCCATATAGGTTAATTAATCACTAACCCATATAGGTTAATTAATCACCCCCTAAAACATGATTTTAACAACTTCAAATATTCAAAACCAATTTGTTTAATCTAACTATGAGTCAAACATTTCCCAAAATGTTCCCTAAAGATTATTTGAAATATGAAGAAGTTATTATGTTATAAACAAAAGCTTTAATATCTCTTAGTGAATATAAAGACTTATGCTATGAAATGAAATAAAATATTTATGCATGGTAAGCCTCTTAGATTATCAAACATAATTATGATGAGCATACAATAAGTAATACTTGAAATAATCTTAATGTGTCTTATTCTTTTACTTGACTTGATCTTAATCTTGAAGATTGTAAACATCGCCTTTTCTATCATAATCCTTTGATATAGTAAGATTGTATTCTCAAATTCCTTCTCATTAACAATATTAACAAAATTTGTTAATAGTACTTAAATTTTGTTATCATCAAAACCTGATTATGACCTGATTTAATTCAACAATCTTCCTCTTTTTGATAATGACAAAACATTTGTGATATTAAAAAGTATTATGAATGTAGTCAAATAAATTATAACTCATATTGAGATAATAATTAATTGCCTCTTAATTTGTGCATAAAAGAACATATCCATATCATATACTAATTCAACATTGAGAGAAATATTAACAAAAGTATACATTGTTAAAGGAATATATAACTAAATGTACTCCCCTAAATTATAGCATTTTTCTCTAATATCACAAAAATTTTCTTCCCCTTTTTGGAAACATTAATATGAGTCAACTGGTTGGAGGTGGGAAATAAGACTCATTCAAATTGTACAAATCATCAAGGTGTATTGTGATATCTTGAAAAAAATCAAGCTCTCCTTGCAGCGTAGTAAGCTAATATTAAATGGCTATAAGATGAGCATTCGAGGAGGAGCAATGACGTGGTCGAGACGTGGTGGCCTCGTCATCTCTATATAGCTCAATAGTATGGCTCAATAAGGGCTCATTAGGAATATCGTATGGCAAAGCCTTATGAACTAGAGACGGGTGCTAAGAAAAAAGATGTCACTGATGTGATCTAGTAATTTATCCATCAACCAATTGATATCCCATGTAATGAAGACTGGAGGAGTTAAAAAAAAAATCAAAGTCAATCTCAACACTAGTGGGAGGAAATTGAAGTGCTAAAAGAAGAGGGTATATAAAATATTTTGTTTCTTCATTTTAGATTGATGGAAATTAATTGTATTGAGCAAAAGAAAATGAACAAGACGAATTGATTTTTCTCATATAAAAGTAGAAAGGATCAAAATATCATTATGGCTTAGGAAGGTAAAGTGGTCACTAGTAGAGTCAAAATTATACTTCATAAAGAGATGGTGGAAACAAGGAATAGCATTGAGGGCTCCTACGTCATTGAGTTTTCTATACTAGGGCTTGACTCAAACATAATTTTGAATCTATCCTGCACAAAGTAAGGTTAAATAGTGTATTTGATTTATAAGAATATGAATCTCTAGGATCTTATTTATAAGATTAAAAGTAAGGTGAATGTCAACACTATGAACTTTGGAGAAAATATGCGTGCATCATGAATCACCTTAAGACAAAGATTGATGTGAAATAATCAAACATTGGTAGGATTAATTTTACTAGTCTTTGTGAGGAGGGATTCCCACCCTTGATCAACAAAATATCAAACAAGACCATAATCCTTAAATTGGTCTAAATTGGTAAGGGAATAACATGGTTTTCTAATGGTTCCTAGGAAGTATAATCTTGGAATTAAGGAGAATTAATATCAAAATATTCATCCTCATTAGGAGTATGGGAGGATGAGAGGTTAGAGATCCTGCTTGAATCCTAGGAGTCCTAGAGGATGTGTGGGTATCTTTACCTCGTGTGAGAGTCTTAGATGTAGGATTAAGGTTTCTAATAGTTCTTGCCATGGGTTCCAAAGAAAGGTTAAGGATAAGGGAAGTGTGATAGACGAAGTTTGAGGTTAAATATAAAGGATCACCTACAAGACAGAGAAGATAGTACTACTGTAATCTCAAGTTTACAAATTTAAAGAGAGTTAACATGCATGGCATAGATAAACAAAAGCTAATTTGTACAAAACATTGATGCAATTGAAGGCAATATATAGTTTAAAACTTTAAAACAAAGTCCAGTTAAGCTAAACATAGTGTAAGGTAATTCACAATAAAACAGATCTTAACAAATCATCAATTTAATTAAGAGGACTTTAATATTAAAAAGTAATGTATAAAGAAGAAATGCCCAATTCTTATATAGATAAAAATGATCAAAATTTTTGATTTGAATAAAAGTAAGCACAATTTAAGGCAATTTATAGTTAAGGAAGTGTAAATCAATCATTAATTGAATGTAGAATCCTTTAATTTTGAAAAATAATGCATAGTAAGAAAATCCCCTAAATTGACTTATGCATAAATACTATAAATTACAATTTAGAAAAAATTAAGCATAATTTCAAAGCAATTGAGAGACAATAAATTAAAATAATGTTCCTTCAATTTTGAAAATTTTAGTGCAATTCATATGAAATTAGGCAATTTCCAATTCTAAATCCTTAATTCACCCCAAATGATAAAGTGATGCAATTGGAAGTTTAAAACTTGAAATTAAATGCAAAAATATGGAGGTCAATGGGTAGACACCTTCGAGTGCGAGGAAACTTATTAGAGCCAAAGAAGTTGCTTAAATATTACCGGAGAAGTAACAACCACAACGAAGAAGGTTGACTGTGGAGGTGTTATAGAGGTGCTGTGGAGGAAGGAAGTGAGCACTAGAGATGATGGGTGGAAAGAATGGAGTAGAGGGTACTGGGATTTTTGGAGAAAGTTTTGTAAAGAGAAAAAGGGAGAATTTTTGCAAAGTGAGAGTGGTGAGAATAAAAGAGTAAGCAATATAGTTTTTAAGAACATGATATATTAGTCGACCAATATATGTTATTGGTTAACCACTAGGGGTTACTAAACTCTACATATACTTTCGGGAAAAAATTGAATTCCAAATTTAGCAATATTGGTCTACTAGCTTAAAAAATTGGTCAACTAATTGGATTGGTTGAGTAAGCATATGAGTAACCAATCTAAGAGAAAACTCATAGGAAAAAAATTCAGTTTAGTCATTCTTAGAACATTAGTCGACCAATCTGTGATATTGGTTGACCAGTAAGTTTTGGTAACTCGTATTAAAACTTTTATAGATCAAAATAAGTTATAGGAAGCACAAATTAACAAAAAAATTATCCTAAAAATTTATTTAAGATAATTTCCATCAATCATTCTTAATTCTCTTCTAATTAAACAAAATCTATTCTCACTCATAGATTTAGTAAAAATGTTTGGTAATTGGTGTTGTGTATCTATGAACTATAATTCAATATCTCTATTTTGCAGATTGTCTCTTATAAAAAGAATTTGTATATATTTGGCTCTAGAACGTTAAATAACATTCTTTGTCAGGCAAATGACACTAGTATTATCACATTTAATTGGTATTTTATTAACATCTAATCCATAGTCTTTAAGTTTTTGCCTTAAGTAAATAATTTGAGCACTACAACTACAGGTTGTCATGTATTCCACTTGCACAATTGATAAAGCCACCAAATTTTATGTCTTACTAAACCAAGAAACTAATGCATTTCTTAAAAATTGATAGGTTCTAGATGTGCTCTTTCTATCCAAAAGTATGACAACAAAATCTGCATCTAAATAACTAATGAAGTCAAAGAACATATTCTTAAGGTACCAAAGTCTTAGTGAAGTAGTTTCGCATGAGTATCTAAGGATGCGCTTAACGACTAATAAATATGATTCTCTAAGGCTTGATTGAAATCTAACACATAGCTAAATACTAAACATGATATTGGCCTACTTGTGGTAAGATAAAGTAAGCTACCAATAATAACTCAATAGAGCTTTACATCAATGGGCTTACCCTCTTCATCTTTGTTCAATTTTGTTTTAACGCTTATAGGTGCCTTAATGGTTGGACCTGATCCAATCCAAAGCATTTAAGTAGTTCCTTGGTATATTTTTCTTGATTTATAAAGACACCTTCCTTTATCTGCTTAATATGGTGTCTAAGAAACAAGTTAAATTCTCCCATCATGCTCATCTCAAACGCCCTATTCATACACTTGGAAATTTTTTTAACATATATTCTCATTAGTAACACCAAAAATAATACCATCAATACAAATTTGAAGAATTAAAATATCATGCTTGTGCATTTTAATAAAAATTGTACTGCTAACTTTGCCTTTAGAGAATCCATTTTCTAATAAAATGCATTTAGCCTATCATATCAAGCTCTAGGAGCTTGTTTTAAACCATATAAGGCTTTGGAAAGTTTATCATGATTGGGAGCTTCATGTTTTTTAAAAGCAAGTGGTTGATCAACATAAACTTCTTATTGAATGAAGCCATTTAAAGATTTTGACATCCATTTGAAATAATTTGAAATTCATGTATGTTGCAAATGCAAGCAAGAGCCTAATGGCTTCTAGTGCAGCCACTGGAGCAAAGGTTTCCTCGAAGTCTATGTCCTTCTCTTGACTGTACTGTTTTGCTACCAATCTAGCTTTTTTATCATAATATTACTCGATTCATCTAATTTATTTTTTCAAAACTAACTTGGTACCTATGATTTAGTGATCACTAACTCTAGGTACAAAGTTCCATACCTTACTCCTCTCAAATTACTTCAATTCCTCATTCATAGCAAGAACCTAACTTGCATCATTAAAGGCCTCTTCTTTTTTCTTAGTTTCAATTTGAGAAATGAAAGCAAGATGAGAAATATCATTAAGATGAGATACAATGATTACCTTTTGTTGATCAACACCTAAAATTTAAATAGGAGGATGACTCTTCTTGAATTTCCAATCTCTTGGGACTTCCTCATCCTTCTTATTTCCCTCATTTGGTTCAACAATGAGTTCATAAGCAATTTATTGGTGGTCAATTTTGTCTCCTTTAAGGGCTAATGACTCTAGTTCTTTGGAGATACCAATATGATCATCTTCAAGATCTTTTTTAGATGTAAGTGGATTAGTTTAGATTCGTCAAAAAACAACATGCATAGATTCTTCAATAGTAAGACTCCTCCTATTAAACACCCTAAATGCTTTGCTAGTTAAATAATAGCCAAATAAGATCCTTTCATTCATTTTAGAATCAATTTTCCTTAGGTTATCTTTAGTATTCAAAATATAACACTTACAACCAAAAACTTTAAAGTGAATGATCTTTTACTTCTTCCCATAACAAAGTTCATAGGGAGTTTTATCTAAGGTTGGTCTTATGTAGGCTCTATTAAAAATATGAAAAACGGTGGTGACTGCATCTGTCCAAAAATACTTAAGAAGATCATACTCATTAATCATGGCTCTAACCATTTCTTGTAAATTTCTATTTTTTCTTTTAACAACTCCATTTTATTGAGGGGTTCTTGGTGAAGAAATTGCCAAAAATACCATTATCTTCACAAAAGGTTTCAAACTTTTCATTTTCAAAATCTCTACTATGGTCACTTTTAGTAGAAGTAATAGAAACTTCCTTTTCATTTTGTACCCTTTTGATAAATTTGACAAATGCCTCAATACATTCATCTTTGTTTGCTTAGAATAATACCCAAGTGAATCTAATGAAATCATTAATTGCGACAAAAGCATAAAATTTACCACATAAGTTGCTAGGGTTGGTCCAAATAATTCTATATGAAGTAATTGTAAGAATCTAGTGGAAGTTACTGATTTTTCAATCCAGAATGAGTTTTTGATTTGTTTCCTCTTTTGGCAAGCTCCCCGAATCTTGTTGTTGGACCCCGTTTTCGGAGCCCAACATCAGACACGGAAGCGTGATGCTTGAGCTTGGAGGGAGGACTTAGAAGTTGAAATTCTAGAAGAAAAGTCCCTCGGAAGCAAAGACGGGCGTCGCTGCGGCGAAACCTTTCGGGAAGCTACGCCGCGGCGAGCGGATGAACCTTCGCCGCGGCGAAAGCCCTTTTTTACAGAAACCCAAACTTAAAATTTTTCATCCATTTTCATCAAAACAACCCAACACAAAAATAACTCAAAACGCAAACTTAAACATACACTCAAGCAATCTTCT
>JANSVB020000425.1:3608281-3620224 GCA_025504935.2 Erythroxylum haughtii | reverse complement strand
ATTTTCTTACGTACTTAAAAGAGAATAGGATTCTCTCATAATGGACTCCTCCTTTAACTCCACAGCATAATCAAGTATCTGAGAGGAGAAATTGTACTCTATTATGTATGGTACGTTTCATGATGAGTTATGTAGTCCTTCTTGTCTCCTTTTGGGATATTCCATTGAAACCGCTGCTTTCCTTCTAAATAGAGCTTCATCTAAATTGATTGATAAGACACCTTATAAGATATGAACTGGTAGTAGATCAAGGTTGTCACACTTTAAAATTTAAGGATGTGATGCTTATATGAAGCGTGCAATATCTGATAAGCTTCAAGCTAAATCAAATAAATGCAAATTTATATGGTATCTAAAAGAGAGTATCAAATATCAATTTTTCCATCCTCTTAAGCAAAAGGTGTTTGTATTAACATATACTAGATTATTAGAAAGAGAATTTTTTTCTCAAGGAAATTTGTGAGAGTGAGGTAGAACTTAGAGAAGCTTAAGAGCCATAAATTCACATCTAAATAGAACAAGAACCTTAAGTTGATAATATGATGTATAACCGAGGGTTCAAGAGACATATAATTCACGATGCACTATTAGGATACATCTTTCCCCAACTAGATTGGATCTACAAATTGAGAAGCGAAAGGATAATGTATTGCTCATACATAATGAGCCTACTACTTTTAAAGAGGCAATATCTGACATTGGTTCTTTAAAATAACATTATAGTAACTTTGGTGAATACACATGATGGTGTTGTATTTATTGGATAAAAGTAGGTTTTTAAGAGCAAAATTGACATGGATGGCAATGTACATAAGTACAAAGCAAGGTTAGTGGCTAAAGGTTACAAACAAAGAAAAAAGTTGATTTTGATGAAACCTTTTTACCATTAGCTATGCTTAAATTCATAAGGATCTTATTGGCTATAGCCATATATCATGATTATTATGATAGATGGATGTCAAAACAACATTTCTTGGTAAGAATTTGCTAGAGGATATGTATATGACACAACTTGAGGATTTTGATTCTAAGAGATTTCCTAATCACGTGATTAGAACGTCTATTTTGATAAGACAATCAAAGAGTTTGATTTTATAAAAAAAAATGTGGATAAGCTATGTGTCCATAAGAAGGTTAGCAGGAGTGCACTCATTTTCTTAATGATATATGTGGATGACATATTGCTGATTGGAAACATCATATCAATGCTCCAGTCTCTAATGATTTGGTTATCCAAGAATTTCTCCATAAAGGATATAGGAGAATCAACTTATATTCTAGGGAAAAAGACTAATAGAAATAAATCAAATAGGTTAGTTGGTTAGGTTGTCTCAATCTATATACATAGACAAAGTGTTAAAAAGGTTTAGTATAGAGAGTTCTAAGGGGGGATTCTTTCCATATCGTAGGGGATTTCTCTCTCACAAAGTAAATGTCTTATGACACAAAAAGAGAGAGATAAAATGGATTGTGTTCCATATGCTTTAGTAATTAGATCAATACTTAAGAAGGGTTATCTATGTTTTCTTGTTCTATGGAGGAGTTGAACTAAGGGTTCAAGGGTATTCAAATGCTAGTTTTTAATTAGATCTAAAAATAGTAAGGCAAAGTCAGGATACATTAAATGGTAGTGCGGTAAGTTAGAAGAGTTTCAAACAACTAACCATTGCAGGTTCTATGACCAAGGCAAAGCATATTTCAGTATCAAAGGCATCAAAGGAAGTGATTTAGATTAAGAAGTTCATTACTAAACTTGGAGTGGTTTCTAACATTATTAAGCTTATAGTATTGTACTGTGACAACAATGGCGCCATTGTAAATGCAAAGGAACCAAGGTCTCATTAGTGGTCTAAACATGTACTCAGGAAGGTTCACTTGATCAAAGAGATAGTGAGTGAAAAAACATAACATTGGAGTGAGTTCTCATTGAAAAGAACCTTGCAGATCCTCTCACTGAGACATTATCTTAAAAGAGACATGATCGACATATGGAAGGATATGGTATTAGATATATAGGCAATTGAATTTAGTGAAAGTAGGAAATTGTTAGTTTATGCCTTTATAGCCAATCGGTTGGTTGCAATTTTATATATGAAATTATTATTTAATTAATAAAGACATTCTTTATCTTTATGTATTATATTAATTATATTTAATGCTTTAATACTAAAGATACAATCCTAAGAATAATTACTTTATAATTCAAATTATGACGATATCATAATTATGAGATTCAATTGTATTTATGTATTATTCCCAAATTGTTCCTAATTGTAGTTTCATCAAGACGGGATATTGATGAAACGGTAAAAACTAGCATATATTATGGTTTTTCCTTATGAAGAAAGTAATTAATCTCATAAATTAAAGTACAAAGATACTTAAACTAATGTGTGGGTGCTTATTAGAGAATAAGTTCGTTAAACTGACCCACTTATGATTATCCTAAATGGAATATTACTTATTTGTTTATGAATTTCCTCATTATGATGGTTGTATAATTGATTATTAGACTTGAGATTACTAAAGTATCTCATAAAGGAATTAATATGTTTTGATGCTACTTATTACATATCCTATTTAGGGTAATTCAGTTGGTACTACTTGGATATAGTATGAACCATATAGAGATAACTGAGTAACTTTATAACTGATTTGTCTCTCTAAAGTAATTAGAGAGAATTTCTATTGTTATTGATTAGTAGTGGTGTAAGGAATTCTCTGGCCAGAGTGAATTGACATTTGAAAAAATATTTTCAAATATCAATTATAAATCAACTACTTAATAAAAATGAGTATGATTGAATTTAAAAGAGTAGACACTATATCTATACTCTATCCAATTGGAACATTGAATGATGAAATGATTAAATTATACATCATAACTATGCATTGACAGGTTAAGTCAAACCACTTGAATCTTGATATTTGGTAGTCATGATATGTTGTTAGAGGTCAATCTTAATCTATGATTATAAATTGTTTAATTGGAGACTTAAAGATAAATTAAAAGGAGTTTTAATTTATCTAATTCTAATTATGAATAACAATTAGAATTTATAATTATTGTCAATACATTAGCAACTTAATAGGTCACACATAAAAAAATTTTAAAATCAATTTCAATTAAGTTGAACATAATTATAAAGTTTGAAAAAAATATAAGGATCAAAGATGAGATATTTTATTTTGTTAAATTAAATTAATTATAATTAGACTTTGACTTTTAATTATAATTGAAATATTTAATTTTATTAGAAATTAAAAACCGTAATACTTTTTCTATTTATTGGAATAAGCATAAGGGAGCTATCACTCCTACTAATTCCTCTTAAATAGTTGAGTTTCGTTTAACTGCTTTATAGATATGGTTAGAGGCTTAACGATTGAATAGCTCATGATTGATACATCCAAAAATTTTCAAAAGAATTTCATCAGGAATTTCAAATCAGATACAATTTCATTCGAGTACTTTTGAAGTTATTCAATTATTAAGATTAGATCGAAAATCATAAAATTTTATTTTTCATTGCGCTCGTGATTTGATCACGGTTGGTTTCTTAACAAAAACACCAATATCCTTTAGTGTATTTATGTATAAGGTGTAGTCTATGAGGATGTATTAGAATGAGTAGTTACTAAGGATATCAAGTATTAGCCTTTAGCATCTCTGACCTTTGACCATGACCTCTCTCAACCTTTACCATCTTTTTTCCCTTTCTTTGTTTTGAAATCACCCATCTTCTTCCAATATGCAACTGATTCTTAGTGGTAGCAACCTTTGCCTCAATAGCAGGCCTCCCATATAGAGCAAAGTAAACCATCGTTCACTAAGGAGGAGTTCCCTGCTCTTTCCAACTAGTCCCTCATGGTGAAAGCTGGCAACATTACAATGATGCTGAACCCAAATGGGGAAGGACTAACAAACCCTCGTCCTATGAGAGAATGGCAATTTTTTTAAAAGATACATCACAAATGTGCTTTGAAACATTCTCGAAATGTACTCCAAGAGGGTATCATCTTACCTTCGATAGAGCTCCTCCAAGCAGGCACAAAGGCTTGGTCCTCAGTGTTAATGGGTTTCTTCTGGTTTAAACGCCCTACATTTTTGGTAGTAAATATGTGGGCTAAATCACATTGGAGCAAAAAGGGACTAGGAAGGTAATATTAATAAAGAAAGGCACATTTTTATTTAAATTCTTCGAAGCCTCCAATCTAAATGAATTAGTTGAAATGGGAACGTGGCACATCGGGATCAATCGATGTTCTTGCAAAAATGGAGGTTAGGTATGGAGCTTGATTAGGGTACCATTGGCGTGCTTCCCATATAGGTTCAATTCCTCAATCTTCCGTTGCAATTCTAGATAATTGAGGGGCTAAGCTTTTTGACTAGCTCCTTTGGAAAGCCTCTCTATATGGATTCTCAAACAGCAACTATAGAGAGGATCTACTATGCTAAGGTATGTATCGAAATACCTAGAACATCTACATTGCCTAATAAATTGCCTATCTTACGATTAAGTAATACTAGTGAATTTGAGAAAACTTGTATACATGTCTCCTACCCTTAGAAGTCGAGTGCCACTTATAATAAATGGGTCCCCACTAGTTGGACTTTCCAAACCGATTGGTATAAGGAATTAATGGCTATTGCAACTAGAAAAGATTCACATAAGTAGATACTGAAGTTATTAAAGTTTGTGGTGAAGAACACATAAGGCCTGTTAGTCTGTTATTGAAAAAGAAAGAAAAGATGATAAGGCTTGTAAATCTACTGATATTTCTAACCTCTTTAAGAAAAGAATAGTGGTAGTAGCAAAGGTTATTAACTCCTCTAAGAACAGAAGAAAGAGGTTATTAACTTCTTTAAGAACAGAACAATGGCAGTAGCAACTGTTGGTAATAATGTGAATTTGGCATCTTAAAAAGGTGATAGAATAGATGACAATAATGCTAGAATTGATGAGTTACCGATAGACAACACAATTAATTCTTTAGTTAATGCAAAAACTTATCTTATACTTGAAAGAGATGAGGCTCAAACAAAACCCTAAGGTCAAGCTCTGGAGTCTACTAAGGTTGGATTCTCGATTGAAGTGAGTGCAAAAGTAGAGCAAGGGGCTAATGACATCGCTGAGGTTAATGATGTTACTTTGGAAACAGAACCTTTACCTCATATGGTAAATCAAGTAGTTCAGGTGTAGAATACTAATCCTAGGCAAAAATCAGTGAGGAAGAAGAAAGCAAAAACCAAAGGGGACTCCCCCAACCATGAAAGTCCTAGTTTGGAATTCTATAGGGCTTAATGAACCTCTCAAAAAGTCCCTTGTGAAGGACATGGTGAGGGAGAACGAGCATTGTATTATCGGTCTTCTTGAAATAAAAATCAAGGATCCTACTTGTCTATTAGGCTCTAAGTTTCCTAGTGCGGAGTGAGAAAACTGATCAGTATCTACATTTACAATGTCAATACCGAGGTATGACAATTATTTTTGATTTATCCTTAGTTAATGTTTCTAATTTTGGTTTTTAACGAAGCAAATTGTGGACAGACCTACATCAATTACAATATAATATTCAGCACCCATGGCTAGTTATTGGGGATTTCAATTACTCACTAAACTCATCCGAAGCAGAAGAAGGAAGAAGGTTCAATCTAAGACTAACTAGGGAACTTACTATTGAGCATGGACTTGGTTGATTTAACTGCTACAAGTAAATTACTTACTTGGTCTGATAATCAACAAGATAGTCTTCTTATAAGGAAGAAATTAGATCATTCATTTGTTAACTCAATATGTTGACCCAGTTCCCTAACTCCTTTGTGCACTTTAGAGAAAATATGTTATCATAACATGCTTATATAGTAGTGCAAAGAATTGTTGAAAGGAGCATAATGGGAACTCCTTTTTAGTTCTTCAATAGTATTGTACAGATGGATGGTTTCATTGAAATAGTCCAAAGATGTTGGAATCATGAGATTGAAGGTTTTAAATCCTATCAGATGATGCGGAAACTAAGATTCGTAAAAGTTGCCCTAAAATTTTGATGCATAGGAGAAACCATAACTTAAACACTCTTAAGGAGCAATTGATTCAAGTACGAAAAAATTGTTATGACTCACCACATAACGCAGAATATAAACTGGTAGAGGTAAGAAGTCTGCAAGAGTACAAGAATGCCCTCAGTCTTCATAACTCCATCCTAAAAAAAGGCTCAATTCCATTGGTTGAAAGAAGGGGAATCCAATACGAAATTCTTCCACTCTTCCTTACTTGCTAGGAGGAATGTCAACAAAATATCTACACTCCAAAATAGTAATAGGACTAAATATAATGATATAAATAGCTTGTAGGAGCTTTTCAGAAACCACTTTTTACAGCTTATAGGGAATGCTAATACAATTAAGCCAAGTCCAAATGCTCAAAGGCTCTTCAATTATACTATTGGTCAAGATATCAAGGAATATATGGTATATCCATTCACTAAGCATGACATCAAGAGAGTATTGTTTAACTTCCATCCCTCAAAATCACATAGGCCAGATGGGTTTACCACACTCTTTTCTAAAAAATTTTGGGAAATTATAGGCCTCCTCCAAAATGCTTCAGTAATTTAATCATACTTGCATCCGCTTGGCACCCAGAAAGAAAGCTGTTCAAAGGATGAATGACTTTAAACCTATATCTTTTTGTAACAAAATATATAAAGTAATCTCTAAACTTCTAGCGGAGAGGCTCAAAGTGACTATTTTGGGAATCATTAATTATGCACAAGGGGCTTTTAGTCCTAACAGAAACTCTCATACAAGAACTTTTGATGGATTATAACTTAGGAAAAAAGCTCAAAAGTTGTTTACTTAAAATTGATTTCTTCAAAGCATTCGATACAGTTAGTTAGAGGTTTATTTAGATATACCTTGGCAGCTTGTAATTACCTAATTGATTTGTTAATTAGATAATGACTTGTATCCAAACCCCCTCTTTGAGTGTGCTTGTGAATTCCATTCCAACTAAGCCTTTTAAATATGCTAAAGGGATTCAACTGCGAGATCCCCTATCTCCTTATTTATTCACTCTTGTAATAGAAGGCTTGTCAAAACTAATGAGTAACTTGATCTTATACAACTGAAGATTTCAATTTCATCATAAGTGTAGTGCGACAACCCAACTCATCTAATGGATATGGATGATCTTATGATTTTGTGTAGGACTAATCCTTATTCTATCCATCTCTTAATTAATGTTCTAAACATATTTGCTAAATGGTCAAGTCCAAAACTCAACTCTGAGAAGAGTAGCCTCTACATATCTACTAATGTCAAGAATATTGATGAAGTAAAAGAGTAGCTGGCTTAAATGTTCATTCAACACCTTTTTTCTACCTAGGTGTACCAATCACACCTTCCAAGCCTAAATATCAAGATTGCTTGTCTCTCATAGAAAGGATTAAATCTAGAATCAATGCTTGGCAGGATTGATTTCTATTTTATATGCTAGACTTAACTTATTGTTTTAGTCTTAAGCGGCTTACGTTTACACTAGACTGCCTATATTGCACTACCACAAAAGGCTACTAAAGAGATTGATAGAATTATGAAAGCATTCCTATGGTCAAGCAGAACAGAGAATGGTTAAAAAACAAAGATCAAATAGAGTGAGGTTAACTACCCCAAAGAAGTTTGGAGGACTTCGGATTATCTCTATTATTACCATGCAAAAGGTTTTAATATGCAAACGAATTTGGAGGCTCTATACAGATCAACAAGCACTTTGGATCAAATGGATTCCTGATTATCATCTCAAAAACATCAATCAAAAACATCAATTTCTACCTAATATGATGCTTTTGAATTATTCCCTGTAATGTAACTCCTTTTTGTATATTTAGCTATAAAGCTTGTACGTAGGCCAACAATTTAGAAATCACTGTAATGTTGTTTTTAGCTTTGTTTATAGTAATGAAAAATTCATTTTTTTAAAAAAGTTATTGCTTTTTGTTTGTCTCAAGAATTGTAATAGCTGTTTGTTTTTGTTTATCTATTTGACTTTGTTTTTAATCTTCCATTTTCCATTTTCAATTTTCTCATAATTTGTGGATTTATATAAGAACTTGAACGATCAAAATTTAAAATCCAACCAGAAGAGAGGCTTTAACCTCCTCTTTCCTTGTGCCAGAAGATAACAAATAATTAAATATTACATATAACCTTTTTTATTTTGGTATTGATTAATTTATAACTGGATTATTGAATCTAATAAAAGTGATTGCTTTTAGAAAATTTAGATATTATCTTTACAATATCTATATATATTATTCATATTAGAAATTTTTAAATATTATTCACAAAATATTTAGACAAAGACAAATAATTTATGATACAAAAGGTAAATATTAGAATATTGTAACAAATTAAAATATGTGGTCTTATTTAATTAGATTCATCTACAAATACTTATCCATCTTCTTTTTATATATATCAAATTATAAGTTCAAGCATCTAATATAAATGTTTGTGAAGATGCTAATTTTATAGGATATAATATAAAAATTAATACTTATAAATTTTAGTTATTGACTATTTGTATTATAACTCGTCTTTTTACTCTTAATAATAATTTGCATCACATTTCTTCCAATCTTAATTGCATTCTTATTCTTTCTATCTAAACATTCTTATAAGTAGTATGGAACTATAATTAGGGCGTATAAAAAAATTGAAGACGAAAATTATCCTCACAAAAGATAGTTTGTAGCCATTAATGGAAGGCTGATGGAGTTTATAGATAACATCAAATGGAATAAAATGAAAGTCTATGTGATTAATATGATGAACTCATTATCGACTTAGCCAAGAATCATCTTACGATTATTTGGTTTTTGACGACGTTATAGATGCAATTTTAGAGGAAGAAAGTCACCATAATAATAAAGGATAAAAACAATTTGGTTTATAACAAGTTAGAGCCTTAACTTTGATAAGAAAGAGATTAATGGAATGCAACCTAAGTACGAGCCAAAATTATGATAGATCAATATCAAGAAGTATGCTAAAACTATGGTAAAAGGTCACTTAAAATAAGGTTGTTGGAATTTTAATAAGAAAAATTATAGTCCTTAAGAAAAATTTGCAAGCATTCAAATGATTGTAATGGCCTATTTTATGAAGCAGCAAAAAGTAGGAAGTCACTGCTTAATATATGACTCTTAAAATCAAGAGCTACTTTTCATATGACCTCTGGAAGAGGATGGTTCCATTATTGTGAACCTATCTCATGAGAATATATGTATAGTTTTGATAATTATCCTCTAAAGGTTATTGGTATTAGAACTGTAAAGTTGAAGATGAATGATAATATAATTTATACTATTTAGCAGGTAAGATATATTGAGAGGTTGAAAAAGAATGCATTATCTTTAGGATGACTAGATGATCTTGGTATAAAATCAAAATTGTCAGCAAGATTTTAAAGATAATTCTAGGCTCACTTATACTTATGAAATAAGAAAAGAGAGTTACATACTTGTATAAGTTAAAGGAGAGGCATTACTAGAAGCAGAAAAATTAATTTCTTTGAGTAGTAAGTAAAAGATCTTCAATATTATGACATCAAACCTTGGACATATATCTAAACAAGGAATAAAAATTACTTTATGAAATCATAGAGGTATCATTATCCTTTTACGAGAATCATGTTATAAGTCTTACCATGCAAATTTTAACATATGAAATTCAAGAAGTTAGGTTATTCTTAAATTAGTTCTCTCATATGGGTGGCAAACATTAATCCAATCCTTATGAGAAGTAAAGTAATTTGTCTTTCCTATTGATAATTATTCTATAAGGTATTGGGTGTATCCTATCAAGAGGAAAGAATATATGTTCTCATTGTTTAAAGTTTTCAAAGCATGTTGAACTTGATTTTAGTAAAAAGATCAACTGTTTATAGACATGCAATAAAGGAGAATATAATAACAATAAATTTAATGCATTTTATACACAAGAAGGTGTCAAAATAAAGTTTTCTATTGCATACACTCCTAAAAAAAGATGGCAGTATAGGTAGACAAAACAATGTTAGAAAAAACAAAAGTAATGTTGAGAGTTATAAGTTTAAATAAGGCCTTTTAGGAAAAAGTATCAATATCACATATTATATGGTAATCTCTATATAGTGAATCCTAGTAGAAAGTATTGAAATGTTTTAAAAAGGAACCTACTATATATTAAATGGACATCTAACATTGCATCAGAATATGAAGAATCATACTTTATTCTCAAAAGATATGTTGACTTTGACTATGAAAGTGATCTTGATAAAAATAAATCTACGAAGGGTTATATGTTCACATTTGTTAGCGGTGTTGTAAGTTAGGTTTCAAAGTTATACTTAGTTCTGGCTACATTGACTTAGGAGCAGAATACTTAGCAGTTACACAAATTGGTAGAAAACGGTATAGTTAAAATTGGTGTTAGAAAAACTTAGAAATAAATAATAAAATATTTAATTATTTTGCGATAGTCATAATGGCTTACATATAGTAAGAAATCCAACATTCCATCCAAAATCAAGCACATAAAAGTTCAATTTGACTTTGTTCATGAAAAAAAATAGAAGAAAGAAATATGGATATACAAAAAGTTTATATCAAAAACAATATAGTATATTTTATGAAAAAACAGTCATAGTAACAGGTTTATTTGGTGTCAATCCTAACGTGGCTTGATAAGAATTTAAACAATATGATAATGACAAAGTGAACTAAAAATTGACTAGTTGTTAATCAAATCTTTAGGTGGGAGATTATTAGAAGAATATAGATATTATGAATATTATCTACATTAGAAAAATCTAAATATTATTTACACAATATTTAGATAATGACAAATAATTTTTAGTACAAAAGTAAATATTAGAATGTGTAATAGTTACAATAAATTGAATTATATGTCTATAATTAGTTTGATTCATCTATAAATACACATTTGTCTTTTTGTTTCATATATCAAGAAACAAGCTCAATTATCCAAGAATAAAAATTGTGAGATACTAATTTTATAAGTTCTAACTTATAAATTAATATGAATTGTAGTTAATATAATAAATATTTGTGTAATAACTCTCTTAGTCTTACTCTATCTACCCATTAATTTCAATAATGCCTTTAGCTTTATTTAACAATTAACTACAAATTACTTACGAAGTCAATGATAATGAATAGTAAATTTTTTATATGAAGAATTTCCACATATTAGATTACAAATAATTTTTAAAATAACTAATAAATATTTGTTAACACAATTAGCACACTAATACTTGTATAATAATTGATGTTCTTAAGATTATTCTAAATTGCATGTTGTACCATATTACGCCAAAAGAAAATAATGAATTTGCGACGAAAAAACAACAACGAAATACAAAATGTTGTTAGTTACCGATAGATAACATAACTACGTCAGTAATTGTGTTGAGAAAATTTAATTTTAGCGACGGAATACCGTTGACAACACTACAAACAGAATAGGAATTGGGGACGGAAAAAGAACCGTTGCGCATTGTCGACGGAATTAAAATTTACATCAGTAATATTGACCGAAAAATTTAAACTATCAACAGGAATAATACTGTCAGAAAAGAAGTGTAGGAATTGAATGCGGGTTAATGTATTTTGATGTTATCGATGCAATTTTGTAGCGCCCCCTTACCGTAGGGTACACATCGGGACGCCCGAAGGTCGCTCCAACACGTAACCCACGATAAAAGTGCACTACCGAGCAAACCGACTAAAAATCCACATGGCATCGCAATAATAAAACCACAATATCGAAATCACTAAATTTTAAAACCATAATACTAATCTTGATACAAATCATCCAACAGCAGAATAGACAAGTCTATCAGTCCCCTAAACAAAACTCAAAAAGGAAACTGATACAAA
>JANSVB020000425.1:3536268-3552569 GCA_025504935.2 Erythroxylum haughtii | reverse complement strand
CATAATATATTATTAACAAATCATAATGTTAATACATGAATCACAACTATCCATTGGCCTAGGGCACACTACTAACAACACCATAAACTAAATTAGTCCATTTCTTAGGAGCTTATATGCTACAAGCAGGCAGCCAGAAGAAGGCTTTAAGTCAACGTTCACGTGACAAACAAAATGGTATCTCTCTTGCTTAAACACAAGCAAGTTTTGATGCTCAATTCATTTCATCATATGTTCATACTTTCATGCTTCTTATGCTTTTTCCCTTTTTCATTAATTCATAAAAATGTCGTAACACCTTTCAAGGTACAACATGATAATAAATCATAGAGCATTTTCCAACAATTGTAACAATTCAAGTCAAGCAATTAAGCATACACACACAAGTAAGAAATCAACCCATCATCCACAATAACTATAAACATATTACCCATCTAATTGCCTGTAAATCGAAACTCAAGCTTGCCTTTCCTCCTGCTCTTGCATTGAGTTTTCTTAGTTTCCTTCAAACAGACAAATTTTCATTCAAAACAATATACAAATAGAAAATCCATAAAGCTTTAATAATCAAAATAAATTGAGCTTAGAGTTAGTCTACCTATGGTTTATCTAGGCTAGAATAACTAAGATCTAGTTGAAAATCAATGAAAATCAAAATGGGTTTCTTAGTCCTCTTCTTTCTCCCTTTATTTCCAGCCAAGAAACTCATTTTCTTTAGTTCATTTTTATACCAAAGCAAGAAGAAAAGATGATGAAGATTACTTAAAACTTAGCTGAATCCTCTTCCTTCTTCTTCTTTCTCCTTTTCTCTTTCTACATTTTTTTTTCCTTTTCTAGCTTCTCCAACACATTTCACGCATTCTTCTCTTCTCCTTTCTTCTTTCTACGCTTTTTTTCCCTTTCTTTCCTAGCTTCTCCAATACATTTCACGCATTCTTCTCTTATCATTTATTGAAGACCTTTTTTTTGTCCTTCCAAGTTTACCCTTCCATATTTAATCTAATGTCTACTTGGTCCATTAGTCTCTTATGTCTACTACACACTAACTTAATTCTAACATTTTTATTTAATAATTCTAATTTCTATTCATGCTTGCTAAATTAATGAACTAAAATTTAAAAATAAAAACGTGGGTTGTTCTAATCTTGTTATTGTCGTCAATGACCATGTCTATACTCTCTGTCTTGTTAGTTTTTATATGTAAATAGCTAAATCATTTGTTTTGCTTAAGGCTTTGACCAGAGATCTCCGTCCTCGATGTCCAACACCCAGCTGTTAAAGACTTCGGGCTCTGTGAAGTCTTAATTAGTGTATCGTTAACGTAAGCAGTTTGCAATAATTAATATTTTAGATTGCTATTTTTCTTCATTTATTTTTGCAGGTTCTGAAGTGGATTAACAAAGTTACAACGAACGAGCTCACCTTTATCTCTCTTTCATTGCCTATATCAGGTTATGCTTTCGTAAAAGCTCTAGTAAAGGTAGATTTGTCACAATCTATTGCTTCATTTTTTTGTAACCTGCATTTTAATCAATGCTTCTAACTTTTGAGTCTATCTCTATTTTTTTTTGTACCAAAGGTTTGATCTTTGTGTGAATCCCTTGAAGCTTGCCTCTTCTTGACAAGCTCTTTTTGTGCTTGTTGATTTCACTCCCTTAGAGAATGACCAACATCTACCATGCACTTAAGCTCTCCACTTCAGAAGTGCTAAAGTTTGCAACTTTGTAACAAAGAACATCATTTTTCATAGTTTTAGAAATTAGGTTTTTAGTCTCATTTTTTGCTTTTTGGGTTGTTCTTCGTTGTCCTAGACAACATCTCAGACACACTCTTTTGCTTCATTAACTCCACTCAATTTATTTTCTGGGTCAATTCCTCTCACTTTCAAGTAAACCAAACACATTTCTTTTCTTCTCTACTGTTTTTATATTTACACCGTGTACCTTCCTAGTTGTTGCTTCTGTGTATGAAGCTATTTTTTTCGCTTCAATTCTTCTTCTTCTTTTATATCTTTTCTATGTATCCTTTTTTAGATTAATTGGAATGAATACCGTAACTCCACTTGAGTCTAGATTGTTTGTGAATCTAGATAGATTGTTTGTGAATCCTTCCAAGTTGGCGAAAGCCATTTTCAAGTAGACATACCAATCAATTCGTTGATAGCAAGAAATAAACAGTAAAAATAAATTAGATCACTTTATAAATTATTCACATCTGATATCTCACATACAATTTTTAAACTACATCCATATAAACTTAAAATGACCATACATATGCACCACAAGAAGACCAATAACAGAATGGTGAATAAAATCTTACTCACTTATCCGTGTGCTCCACTTCAAATTACCAAATGTTAGCAAGTGTAGCTTTCATTTTTGAAGTATTAGATCAACAAATTGAATACTTTAAGAGAGTATATATATAACACAAGAGATCATAATAAATAACAAATCTCCGTTAGTTTGTCCTCTTGTAGATAAAGCTATAGAATTATCTTTATCTATTATATATTAAGAAACCTTGAATAAGCAAACTAGACATTGAATAATAGTAAACTGGCCATACTCGAATTCTATACAAGCAATCCTTATCTGTTATCTATTAAGAAACTTGAATAACAGTAAACTGGACGAATTCTATACAAACAATCCTTATTTGTTATCTGTTAAGAAACCTTGAATAACAGTAAATTGAACATCGTATTCTATACAAACATAGATTGACAACAAAATCAGAGTTTCACTCCAAAACCCATTCTTCAACTCTCGATTTTTTTGCTCCTCCATTCATTCAGTTCCTATACGGCTATACCTCATACGATATTCTTTTCTCATACCTTGTTTTCGAGAGATAAAGCGACAGATAGATTGCGCTTCTTCTTTAGACTCTTCACCCATGACTCTTTCCTCAGAAATTGTATCCATAGCTTACTCGCTAGAGCGGAAACTGCACCGCAAGGGCAGATAGGTAGTTTACTTGTGAAAACTTCACTCTTCTTTCCCTGAAAACTTCACTATAGAATGCTTTCTTAGCTAATAACTCTATCTCTGAGAAGTAGTGCTATGTTTTTTTTTTTCCCCATGCTTAACACATGCAAATCGGACAGAGAGGGATCAGAATGACTTGACTGAAAGGAGATGAGCGATTTAAGCAGCACGTCCTAGCTTAGGAAAGAATCTCATACCCTTGTTTTCTTCCTTTATTTGAGGTAGAAAAAGGCAATGTATCGCAACTTTGGTGACTTTTTGGGCAAGCATGAAGAATTTTCCCATATGGTATAGTCCGATATGAAGAAAGAACACGTGCTTGGAGTTAAAAAAAGAATTGTGAATGCAAAAGAGCGTTTTATGTGCATCGTAGGCCAGCTGAGGCTTTCCGCATCTATCTCTGATGTTTGAAGCTCCAACGGTATTTTGAGAGAGATTTGGCAAAGATAAGATCTAACGAAGATGATAGATGGCAGAAATGGAAGATGATGAGATTTAGCAAAGATGGCCAAAAATAGAAGATGACAATTAGATACCGTGAAGAGACAAAGAGAGAGTTTGACTTCTTAAATGAAATCCAAAATTTAGCCTTTTAAGTATATATGTATATTAACAGACCGGTTCATTCTCTAAAAAACCAGCCGCTGCCAATTCTCTAATAAACCGATCAATTTTTATACTAAGAGATTATTAAATTAAACTGAACCAAACAACTGATCAGCTCAAACAATTTCTGATCAGACTGACCCATTCAGTCGCCAGTCCAGTCTAATTTTTAAAACCTTGCATATTATTTGTGTGTTGATAGTGTAAATTTTTCAACAATCGCACTCCTTTAAAAAAGAATCAAGCATATTGTATGGGAGTTAACCGGGTCTCATTTCGGTCACTCTAATCAATACTGGCTATCCAACGGACTTTGTGCTACATATGCAGAAAGGTGATGTATTGCTAATATTAGAAAAAGGCTGTCAACTTGAACAGCATCAATCGGAAGATTGCCAAAACTTTTGGCAAATTCAAGAGAAAATAATGCTCAAATTGACTTTCATTTTACATCATACAACAACAGAAACTGTTAGTGTTGCGGTAGAACTGGTCTCTTTTCCAACATCTCGTAATGGACGACAAAATTATCCTGCATCAGCATCATTCACACAATTGCAAGTCACAAATCAAGTATGCTTGACATTATGAACATGGGAAAAGGCTCAAACAAAAGAAGAACAATAAAAGTACTGCAAACCTTGCGCAGAATTTCAAATGTGTTTGGATCGAAACAGTGATAAGACCCTCTCTCATACGTGTTTGTTTTCACAAGAGGCTCCATGTTGGGGGGTCTAATAAACCACCCTCGATGCTCTTTGTGGTAAAACCAACCTCTGTTGTAACTGCCATGAAAAAGACCAGACCTATATGAGAATAGAACCTCACAAGGAAAAGAAACAAACTAGTAGACATCCCAAAAAATCGAAATTGGGCATGCATTTAATTGGAGGAATGGAAGGAATTATGCAGATATAGAACAAAACTGACACCAAGTCATCAGGGTAGTAGCTAGCTTACAGTTCATGGGCAGCATATAGTTGAGCTTCATCTTTTGGCATGCTGAAAAAATAATGAAAGAAGATTAAAAAAAAAATTGGTAAATTTTGAAAAGTGAACCAACCAAAGGGGAAAAGATAATAGCAAACAAAAAAACTTCAGGTAACAATAGAAACATTTATAAAAAAATGTACCTGTAGAATATGTAAAACAGTGTTTCCACGCAGAACTTGGAAAAGTAACCTTGCTGCAGTTGTTTAAAGAGGTAAATAACAATGACAGGAAAATGGAAAAAAAACACCAAAGCGGAAAAGAAGAGCCAGGTCAGAAGGGAAAGTGTAAAGAAAAGGCAGCTCACATGTAAAACAGGTGGTTGCTTCGCATAATAACAATGTGGCACCATAAACTCTGGATCATCCTTAGCAGGCCCTTCAGACCATGGGGAACCAAATGTCTTATGAAGATTTTCAGCAGAATTCAAGTTCAATCCCAGAGTCGTTAAATCAATTCCAAGTGCAAGTGGGGTCAAATCAGGGTCACTCATTCTAATAATACTTAACAAGCCAAGTAATCCAAATGGATCAGGAGTTGACTGTGTAGCCTGCATGGATTTTATGCCTTGATCCCTAAATGACTGATTGACAGCTGACATTGGTTGCAACCGAAATTGCGATGGATTTTGCTGCTGTTGATACTGCTGGATAAGATAGTCATATCCAACTCCAGAGACAGTGTTTGGTGAGTTTAAAGGTCTTAGTCCAATCCCAGGAGGCCCATTGTTCTGAACAACAAATAAATATATGGTCAGACAAAAACATCAGTTCTGTGGCATCAAAGACCAAAAAGTATATATGTCTAACAGAACGAACATACCTGAGAGTGGTAGGATGAACGTGAAGATTGAAATATGTCTGAGCCATGAATCAGGTCTTGATTGTTTAGAGATGAAAAATTGACGCCACTACTACTCACAGCTGGAGTATGTTGTTGCTGCTGCTGTGAGCGATACGATGAATAATTGCCCCCCAAGTTGAATCCAGCAGACCTCCCTAACTGCTGAGTCCAAAATTGAAGTATGTGAGGAAGTACATAACAATTAGTACTATGGTATTGGTCAAACTTTCACAACTTTCACTAAAACTCACAGAGAAGTGCTGAGATTGCATCATTGACATGGTATTGTCATGCAGTTGTTCCTTTTGGTGTAGATCCATGGTGTAATCAGCATTACCACCTGACCCAAATTTGTAATTCAACACCATATCACTTTTTTGTTTTCATTTTAATGAAGATAGTATCTTATCCAAAGCCAGTCGCTATGAAAGGCAACATCAATTTTTATATTGATTGAATTTTTCAACAAAATCAATGTTAGTGAATGAAGGGTTCTGTGACTCATTATCTCCAAATTAACTGACAGAAACAAAGATTGTCGTATTAAAGATGGAGTTGAATGAGAATCTACGAACCTTTAAATCCTGGTAAAGCAGGAAAATCTTCATTTTGGATGCTGAATTCTTGGTTTTGTTGAACAATAGGGCTAACACCAAGACCTTGTTTACGCAGTGAACCTGAAATGTTTATGGCATATTTACTCAATACAGATGAAACTGGCTAATATTGGCTACCAACGGTCAAATTGCAAAACCATGTTTTCATTACCCAATTGCCCTTGAGGCCCTCCTGCTGAATTAGGACGGCTAGTCAACTGGGGGAAATCATTATTTATGTCAAAAGGCGAACTGTCACTGGAATTAATATCATTCAACATTCCCATAGAGCCGAGATTGTTCACTGCTTGGGCATGGCTTTGTGTGAGAGGACCACCAGCTGTAGGATAGGAGCTCCCCAACATAGAAATCACCTGAGGAGATCCTGAATCCAGAAAGGGTCATATAAAGTAGTAGTCAAAGCTGGTCTAAAGCTGTAAAATTAAGCTACTATTCATGATCCAAGGAAAAGAAAGAAAAGAAAACTTACAAAGGCAGCCAATGATTATCTCAAAAATAAACACACGATGCTGAACTCAGTGCAAGAAAGGAACTCAAAGAATGCCAAGATTAAATTGAGATATCAAAGCAACAAAAACTTTAACCCCAAGATTTGTAAGCTAAAGTAAAGCAGTGTACCAAAGGAAACAACCTTCAATAATTTCTAGAAATAAAGCTCAGACACCTCAAATCTTTAGTCTGGAACATCAAATAAAGAGGATCAATTGCATTAGGCAATTTTCAAAATATAATACATTATTTCAAGATCTAACAAGTCATTCTACAGCTACAAATCTCCTATTCACAACAAAAAGAAACTTAAACAACTTCGTTACAAAAGAAAGTAGAACATAGGCAAAGCAATCAGATGATCCCTTAGTGCGAGGAAAATCCACTTATGCTACAACAAGATGAAAAACCTATCATGAACACTATGAAATGAAGTTAATAGGTGTTGCAATCTTCATCCAGATAGTTTGTTATCACAAACTATTCTAGAAATCAAGTAATGACAGCAGAAAATCAAGTTGTACCTTGTGGAAGTACACCACCCATTAATCTGTTTTGTACTTGAACACCTAAACTCCCAGATCCGCTGTTTGATGATAAATTAAGACGTGATGTAAGGCCAGGCAAAGATAATCCTCCCCCTGAGCCAATGTTCCTTCCAATGTTGCCCCCACCTATCATGTTACCCATAGAACTTGTAATCCGAGGACCTGCATTTCCCAAAATTGGGGATACCCCCAATCCTGGAACAACATTCCGGTTACCAATTGCTGCAGAAGTTGGTAGAATCCCAGGAATAGAACTGCCAACTCCATTTGTGTTACTACTAAACCCAGGGTTTCCTACAACACTCACACCTCCTCTATTGCTGACTCCTGATTGTCCATGGATGCTGCCATGGGATAACTGCACAGTTCACAATATTTTAGTAATAAAACAAGCAAAAAAATTACGAATGGAATCAGTTAGCTTGTTTACAAGTTTTGGTACCTGAGACAGTGCAACAGGAAGATTGTTGGATGCAAACCGTCCACTAGAGAGGCTACCAGTAGGTTGTTGAAGTCCACCGGAAGGAACATTAGTCAATGTTGAATTTCTTGATGCAAGTGTACCCGGCATGTTAGGAACATTAAAACTTCCATGAATATTGTGCAAGGCTTGAATACTCCCTGCAGTAAGAACCATTAAATTCAAATAAATTTAAAATGAGCAACACAGGTAAAATTATAGTAGAGCTACTAACCATTGTGATGAAAAACAGGAGAGCCTGCACCTGATTGGCCAGAGAAAGACGTAGCAAATGATCGCCCTGTACTGTCTGGAATATTTGAAGCTGAACCATTAAGAGAAGACTGCAATAAAGACCATATTAAATTCCAGAATAAAAAGAATAATGAAAAAATGAAAGAAAAACTCCAGAAACCAAACAATTACAATGATTCCAGAGCAAACCACGAAGCAAAATGTTATTTCACATAAAGCCACAAAAGACAACTAATATTTGGCACAGGGGCGCGCAAAAGGCTAAAGTGGTGAACATCTTTAATATTGTGGTTGTATTAGATGATAAGAACATTGCACGTTATGCAAACTTAAGACAACCTATCCTTTGGAATGACCAATAGAAAACAGCGTTCTTCACAATTGCAAAATCACAAGCTTTCTTACTAAAGAAGTAATGGGCTTATTGTAGCAAAATCACATGCTTAAGATGCCAAAGAAAATCCTACAAAGAATTAGAAGACATTAACAACATGCAACAACAAATCTCAGACTACTCTATACAACTTAATGAACAAGTGAAAATATAATCCTGCCCTTCCCTAATAAGAAGATAGTACTTATAGAACCTGTCCATCATAGAGCCAAATAATGCATTTCAGCATAAGAGTAGTTAGAAGTCGAACAACAAAAACCTTAAAACTTAAATATAAACTCAACCAAGATATACTGGAAACTGACAATACATTTAGTAACCCCGACATTGCGTAAAAGGCAAAAGCTCGTGCCACAAATCATGCCCTGATGAGAAGCAGCGGTGACTTGTCTTAGTCACAAGTTGGACGGAGTGATCAGTAAGCTTTCCTTAGTAAACACTTATATATATATCCTGAAATGAGTAGAATATAGTAGTGAGGAAGTAGCAATAATACACAAGAAAAGGATAAGTGTACAAAAGGAAAAGTTGGAAAAAGAGGAGGTGGAGAAACCTGTAATAGTCAACTAAAATTATCATAAACCTGTGTACCTTAAACTTCGGCTATTCTATACTAGAATCTAATTGATGATACTAAATGCGAAGCAAATTTCACACCCGTTGCACATTCATCTTTCTAAAACCTAATATGCTCTTAGATTTTGCAACTCCGTTTTTGCTATTAAACAGAACCGGGTGGGAAAATAACAAGGTAGGAGCCACACTCTATAGTAATTAGAGAACATTTATTGCTCATTTATAACCAAGTAGGTATTGTTTTTTAGTGATCAGAAAAATAAACTAGAATGTTTACCCAGAGATCAACATTGTAGCAACTACATCAACCAGTTCCCCATTTCCTAAAATTGAATAAATAAAATCGTGGTTAAACATATCATTCAAAGATTGCAAGATTAATCTCACCACAATGCCTAAAGAGGCAATAATAAGAAGGGACCACTGTGAGTGTTATATAAGTTCTTCCACTAAAAAAATTATAAAATAAGTTCCTAAACATGTCAATAACTGCTATAGCATTTTTCAGCAACCAAACAAACCACATAGCCTCCGTTACTCTCACTATAAACACAGAGCAACTAGATAACTTGAATCACATAAGCAGACTCCCGACCAAGAACCCTAACTATAAGGCCGTGAACTATACCAAGATTCCCATGACCGCAATACAATCAGAGAGCTTTAAGGAGATTGGGGGATCAATCTCGGAGCCAGTGGAGATCGGGAAGAAAACAGTAGCTGGAAATCGGATCGGCGACGTAGGACGGAGATTATTTGGGGCTCGTCAGTCAAAACACAGCGAGTTCAAGGTTAAGTTTGCCCTAAATCCAAACAGCCAAAATCAGAGTGCCAGAACGAGAGAGGAAGAGAGACGCAGAGAAACGGAAAAAAGAGAGCTTCGTTTTGTGACATGATCACTGATAGGTGTAAATGCCAACAGCAGAGGACTGGTGATTGCCTGCGGGTGTGCTATGCTTATGATTTTCTACTTGCCGTTAGATTGTAAGATTTCATATGGTCAGAGGTTGATCCTGTCTATCTTTTCGAAAATTTCAATTTGATGCCAAATTTTTTATTTTTTAATTTAATAATTAATTTTTTTAAAACTCGTATAAAAGATTGAAAGGTCAAATTGTGGAAAACTTTTATTACCGGTTAAATGAGCTAGCTTTATAAGGCCATCTTGGCAGGAAGTTTGTATAGGCTTACCGCTGTTGTGTTTTGTTCGTAAGGAATTATTGTAGGTTACTTATTAATACATATTTAAGTTATTCTTTTGGTAGGTAAGAGATTATTGTATATACACAACATTTTCTTATGTGTATAAAAATTTACTGATTTATCAAAAAAAGAAAATAAAAAATTATTTTTACCATTATAAAATAATTTAATAAATATTATATTGATGCCTACTAATTTGATACATTTGAAAAAAAATATTTTGACCTAATTTATAGGAATTTTAAAAAAATTAATAACTAAATTAAAATTATCAAATTACCAAATTTGTTATTTTTTGAAATATATAACCCTGCATGCAATCTAAAACATCCTTTTTAGTCTCTAAAGAGAAAACAACAATTTTAGTGAATTTAATTTTTGTTTTGTTTTAAAAAAGTTAATTTATTTTAAATTTGATAATATTTTAAATATTAAAATAATTTAAATATATTTTTTATTATCTCTTATGTTTTTAACTCAAACACCCTCTTTCATCCCTGTAATCGCCAAAGATTACATTACCTATGAATCTCATTATCCTCTCTATGTTATAATCTTCTCTTCAGCCCTATCTCGGTGTCACTACATTTCCAATTCTTCAAGTTAGGAAAAATTACCACAATCTCAACAACAATAATGACAAGAGAAATAAAGTACAAGAAACTAAATCAACACACACGCAATTTACATGAAAAATCCCTCTCAATTAGGAGGAAATCACGGTTCGAATCTTTATAGACTAAAATCAATCCACTATAATAATCAAGAGTATAATCAGCAATCAACAATAATAGTCTCAATGACAAGTACAATTATCTCCAACTTCTAGTACAAACTGAAAAACCTAATTAATTTAGTACTCTCCACAAAACCAAGAGATACCAACATCGAATATCTATCGATGATGATATGCTTCCTCTTGATTATCTCACCAAACAAATGTTGTCACACTCGCCAAAACAATGGAGTAGACCCCTCTTTTTCTCCTCCTTTGTTCTGATTTTTACAACAACCACATCTATAGACAAAAAGGGTGAAGCATATTTATCTCATCATAAATTAGCTTCTCCAATAAGCCACTAAAACCTACCATCTATAGCTAATCAAAGAACTCTTTACCTAGTAGGTCACTACTTGTAAGTAAAACAAAGTTCACCATTGCAAAACTTACATAGCTAGTATTTAAGATTTAGGGAGATACCCAACATATTCCTTTATCGACCCAAATCACCAAACACCTCCACCTCATCTGAGAATCGAACCTTCTCTTCACGGCCTTGCCCCTCCAGATGCAATGGCCCTCCACATAACAAATGTTATTGTCAGCCTTCCTCCCTTGCATCACCAGGCGAGCACCTCGGTACACTTTGCACCACCTCCCACTACCAACATATCTATGCCCGTACTTTGCCAATTCACCCAAGGAAATAAGGTTAGCATGAGCGCTTAGCACATACCTCACATTGTGGAAGGTTCAATTCATACCATCATCGAGCTTCATCCTCATGGTCTCCATGCCTTAGACCTTCAATCTCTGATCACCCACCATGTTGATGAGGCCATAATCCCCATATTAACGCAAAGAATTAAAGAAGGCTTGGTCTTTACAAACATGAATCGACGTTGTCGAATCCAACACCCAACTCTCTTGCCTCTCCTTCACCTCACCATGAGTAGCCAATAACAAATCACCATCACCATTACCTATTACCACATTAGCGGAATCACCATCATCATCTACTTTAGTCTTGCCCTTCTTCTTTTGAATCAAATGGAGACTCTTCAAGTCCTCCATCATCTTCGGATAATAGCTTTGGATATGGCCCTTCTCCTTACAATAGTAACACTCCACGTTGTTAAAGTCTTTCGCACGTGATTTCGATCTACTCCTTGAGCCATCTCCCCTTCTCTCTTGATTCCTCCCTCTCTCAAACTCCCTTACAACTAGTGCTCGATCACCATCATTCGGAGAACCTCAATCAACATATGTCATCGTCCTTTCATTCTCCCTCAATACCGTTATAGCTTCATCTAGCGTAATCTCCCTATTAATAAGCAACATCATGATAGGACTTGGATAGTGAAGCCAATAACAAGAGAGCTTGTTCTTGATTGATGATTTTTCATCCACATTCTTCAACCGAGCCACTAGTTGGTTAAACAAATTAATGTGGTCCTGCAAGGTTGTACCATCCTCCATCCTTAATTGGTACAACTCTCATCTCAAGCATAAGATGTTAGTCAACAATTTGGAAGCATACACATTTTAGAGCTTATCTATCAAAGCTTTTGGATCTGTTTCGCTCAAGTAGTTGTACTTGATCTCCGAAGCTACAGCCAACCAAATCATACCAACTGCCTTCTTCTTCATCGACTCCCACTTGGCATCATTCAAATTCACCGGCTTGTCCACTTCTAAAGCCGCATCTAAATCTTGTTTTACCAATAAGTCCTCAATAGTACTCTTCTACACCCAAAAGTTTATTTTCTGATTAAACAAGGGAACGTGAAGCACTATTTTTACCCTTCTCTTCTCACACTAATTCTTCCCTAAATCAAACAATTAGTAATTTTCCTTATACAAGGATTCTCCAATCATAACTCTAATACCACTTAATAGGGAAATTTACTACAACCTCAATAACAATAATAGTAAGAGAAATAAAGTGTAAGAAACTAAATCGACACACACATAATTTATGTGGAAAACCCCTCTCAACTAAGGGAAAAACCATGGTTAGAATCCTCCATTGGAGTTTGGATAATTATTTCATTATTTTCATTTAATTTCATTGATGAGTTTAATTGTCTTCTCTTTATTAATTAAGTGCTTTAATAATGAATGAATTCTAATGATCAACTCTCATCCAAATAATTCATTTGTTGAATTTTTTTCCTTAATATTTTGTGTTTTTCATTAATGGCTCGAGATTATGTCTGTTAACAAAATTATTTCATATATATCGAATGCCCTATTTAAGTGATGTTTGTTTTGTATCCTTAAACTTGTGTTAGAAACTGGTCCAATTAATAATCCATAAGAGAGTGAAAATAATAGAGTAAAATCGAATATATAGTGTTTGTTTGGTCTTGTGCCAATAAGAAGATACAAACAAGGTTTTGAGGAACATAATATTGACCAGCCAAAAACAAGCATTCTTTTTAAACTTCCTAAACACTAGCTATGATTTTGGAAAAAAGTTCATAACAAAAAAACACAGTAGAAATCTTTTCCTGCGAAATAAATGAAACAAAAACAAAGAAAAAATTCAAAGTTAAAACCACAGTGAATGCCTACACCAAATAAGATGTAGGAAAAAATAAAAATAAAAATAAAAATAAAAATAAAATGCCTAGCATTGAAGAAGTGACGTTGGTTCAAATGCGACCTTATCAATAGGTCATGCACCGGTGAGTTATGGTGACTGGGTGAAGCATCCTCTTCGCTTTATAAGACTCCACCACCATGTCTACTTGTGTTTGCTTCTATCATATGTCAGTACTTCTGTCGGTTGCAGAAAAGGAGGCAGTGTAAGTTTTCCCTTCCTGTTGACAATCACCCTGGTCACCTTTAATGCAATGAACTGAGTTTCATACTGTATCGTCTTGTACTGGCCGAAAGCTATCATACTGGCCAAAAAAGGGAACAAAATTACAAAGGTCAATACAGGCCAGTGCTATTGATTTTATCTACTGGTCAAATACTATTTGGTACCTTAAAGTTAAAAAGATTGAGGGACTGATTTGTCAAAAGAAAGTCAAAACTAACAAAATTACCCCTAATGAAGGCAAAGCCATAGTTTGTATAAGAAATAATGATGTTGTAGAGAACTTCGGAGGACACCACCTTGCTTCTTACCACAAAACACCCATCTTTGACCAAAAGTGTTACATTGACCGTCATCTTTGTTTGTTAAAGCATCTACTACCTACAACAAGATTCAAAGTATAACACTTTGAAAAGAATTGTTTGTTGGGTTTGTTATGAAGAGATTCAAAACCACAGAATAATCATTGGCACAACTTTCAAAAAGAACCTCCCGCATGGTATGTCTCTCATTTTACTCTCTCTCTCTCTCTCTTTCCTCTCTACCTAGCGTCCCAACCCAACCTTAACATCGATTCCAATCTTCGTCATGCAGATAGAACAGTGGTCTCATATACAAAAAAAAACAAAAGCTAGATTTTCAACTGGACATATTCTACGACACAATAGTGGGTCAAATAATGTTGGTTATAGATAAATTAACACTATTAGGCATATTCTAGGAAAATAATGTAGTTAGAGACCGTGAATCCTATTATAAGCTTATGAATTAAAGACATGGTATGCGCCACATTCATTTTAGACATCGTGTAAGTATTCTACATATAATGTTCACCAACTATAACTCTTACAATTAACATAAGCCCAGATGTAATGAATATTTTATTTAGGCTAGTCATGCTTGTTTTATACCTTCACCTTTCAAAATGATTCGTCCTTGAATCCTCACCTACATCAATAGAGAAATAAGTCTCTTTGTACAAAGTTACAATAATGAGATGGTTAGTATAAAGAATACTCTTAATATTACTCTCTTTTTCACCACTCTCGCTCTTCTTTTCTTTATTCTCTATTTTCAATCTCAATTGATCTTTATAAACTTGATCAAATGTCAAAGGTACAAGGGTAATGGTTTATTGTTCCTGATAAAAGAATTTGTATTGGTAAACCTATCCTTTATGACCATTTTATCAATCTTTTAAGGTCTTCCTAAGAGAATATGGCTGATAAGGGTGTTCAAGAAAACCCGCGAACCTGTGAATCGAACCTGAACCGCATGAACCGAATTTGTAAACAAGGTTAACCGAACATAAGTTCAAGTTCAGTTCAGATCGAACCGAACCTGAAAAATTATGTTCATGATTCAATTCAGGTTTCTAACTTGCAGTTCTAGGTTAACCAAACCTATAGCAGGTTAACCGAACCGAACTTGATTTATAGGTTTAGGTTTAAACCTGAACCTAAAATACCCAAAAAAATCTATCATATATTTAGATATAATTTAAGAGGATATTAAAAATAATAAATTCACTAGTATTTACTATATTAGTTCTTGAGTAAAAAAAGAGGAAAAGGAAAAAACTTCTTTAATTCTATCTTATTAAATGTTAATCTTAAACATTGCTATTATAAGTAACAACTAATGCATGACACTCAATACTTCTACTTCAAATAGTAATTAATATGTGTCAAAGTTATTAATCGAAGTATTAAACTATTAATAGAAAAAATTCATTGACTAAAATAATAGAATCATTTAGAGATTAATTAAAGAAATTAATAAGTGTAAAACACATTTATTAAGAAATCCTACAATTTTAATTTTTTAAGGCACATTTATTAGCTTAGATATTTATGAGATATTATAAACATTAAACAAGCAAGTAATACTGATTCTTAAAAATATTTAATATAGTTGCTAATAAATAATAAGCATATAATAATATTGTCTTATACAAATACAAACATAGTTTTATTTATTAGAAAGGAATGAAAAATGAGTTGATTTAGTAATAGACTATGGAATTGTATTTTTTTATACGATTGCGCTTTTTATAATATAATATTTGAAGTTTTAAATATGATATTAATTGCATTTTCTTCACTAAGTTGCAATAAGAAAAAGGATACTTTTGTGTTTATTAGTTTTTATTATTGTTTTTATTTTATCATGATAAAATAAGATTTAATGATGTTATAAGAATAAACATAATTAATCTTTTATCAAATATCAGCCATTGAAGTTGAAAGGTTTTTCCCTCTATGAAAACAAAGGAAAATTAAAGGTCATTCTATTCATTTAAAAAAGAAAAAGAAAACGGAAATTCCATTCAATCTTTTATCCTACTGCAGTCACTTCTCAACCTCTCATCTCTCAAACTACAATACTCACCATCTATTTCTCCTACTCAAACATAAAAGATCAAATCTTTATGAAGAGAACATTTAATTTTTTATTTCTATTTTTATGGTTAAAGAAGGCATGCATACTGTTCATATTGGAGCACTTTGACAAACTGAGTGCTAAGCCGTGGTTTGTTCTATTTCATGTCTATATAAGTTCCTTAGAATGACATCAAAACAGTGGCTTATGTGTTGGACCCCGATCTTTAAGTAAAATTTAGAAGTATAAAAGGAAATTAAATGAGTGTTTGTGTATATGTATTGTGTTATAGATGTTATTGTGCTTTAAGGAAATTGATGAGAAATTGATTGGTTTTGATGACTTTGAGATTTGAGTAGATTTGTATGGGTTATGAAAGTTAAAGTGAATGAGTTGATTG
>JANSVB020000425.1:3507578-3520001 GCA_025504935.2 Erythroxylum haughtii | reverse complement strand
TTAATGAGGTATTAGATATTCGTGATTATATTGAACTTGTGTAGCATATAACACATTTGTTTGATATTTTTCAGTATCGAAAGCCTTGCAGGACGGAATGTTGGACTTTCATTATCTTTGGATCGAATGTTTTTATTTTCTAAAATTTGGTACCAATACAGTAGTATGACTTAATCGGTTTTTTAAAACTATTTTTAAACTTGAGTCATAATTGCAATTAATGCTTGTCCAAAGGGGAGAATGTTGGACATTTTTGTCCTTCTTTATAAATTGAACAACTATTAATTGTATTTTCTGTTTTTAAACAATTTATCGGTTA
Organism: Erythroxylum haughtii; assembly: GCA_025504935.2. NCBI lineage: Eukaryota > Viridiplantae > Streptophyta > Magnoliopsida > Malpighiales > Erythroxylaceae > Erythroxylum > Erythroxylum haughtii. The sequence continues at coordinate 3,519,682 of JANSVB020000425.1, read as the reverse complement.
AGTTACGTAATTCGATCATAACAAATGTAATAAAATAATCCAATAAATGACCTGGATTAATGGGTCGAAGTTTGGGAGAAAAATAGATTCCAATTAGTGTGGAACAGACCTATATTGGGCTTGTGAGAGGGAAGCTATATATAAAGATTAAGGTCTCCTTCAATTACTTATGTAATTCGTCAGCATACGTGTCCTATGACCTGTTATAAATGCTTACGTCTTAAGAAAATTCAAGAAAGGCGTTAATCAAGTGTTGATGATTAACTTCCACAAAGGTCCCAAAAAGATTGGAGCTCGTTTTGACATCGAAAACTTCTTCAAAACATCAGATGAAATCTAAATCAGGTATTCCATATTTCTTTCATTTTTAACCTTTTCATAAATGATCCGCAATATGTAATAAGGTTTATCCTACGTGTTACAACATAAGCATAAGCTGATCAGGTTTAAATATGAAATATTTATCCAGTTGAATTATCTTATCTCCAAGCTTTGAATTCCTGATGGGATCAATCGACGATAAGAGTGTTGTTTTCGTCTGGTATTAATTTATTAGAAACATCAAGATCAAAAGAAAATAGCATGATTTGGAAGCATAATTTCTATGAACCCACTAAGTGGAAGTCCATGTCGAAAGTTCCACATATTGATAAGTTATTTTCTCAACACTTAGGTAGTTGAGATGTTACAGTTTGACAGGCTCTCGACCTTTATGACGTGGGCACGTTGCGAGTCATTCAAGCCATGTCGAGGTGTGCCTTTATTATTGGAACCAAAAAATTAAAATAACATCTCTTAATTATGTCCAATCTATGTTCCCACTGGCTGCCTTGATCTTGTAACTTGTAAGAGACCACTGCTAAGCTTACAATCAATTCAGACAAGAAAATACCTCATTCTGTTAAATGTTTTGCCCATATCCTTAATCTCTAGTATACTCTATAAAGTTCTCTTCTTGTACGGTAACCATGGTTAAGGAAACGAAATAAAAAATAAGCATAGAATTACGAATTGATTTATATTAAGGAATAAGTATAATTTTTTTTACTTATACTTAGCTTTATATTAATTATATTGTAAATAATTAATTAAAATATTTTATATTTTATAAATAATTAATACAAAATTTTAATGATTTAAAATCATTAATGTTTAGATAATTATGAATAATTTTTATGATAAGAATATAAATATCATTGAAACAAAATAAAATAATTATTAAAAAATTAATATAAAAGATCATAATATCAAATATGTAATTTTGATAATAATGTTATGATAATATTTTGATAATCTGCAGATAATATCTTTTTGTTTCATATTTTCGATATTTAATTCTAGCTTATACTTACCCTTAGAAATAAAAGTCCATAACTATTTAGAATTTCTAGATCCAAGTTTTAGATTTATGTTTGGATTATTTTTGATCTTGTTCTAAATAATTACTTGTTCTATTCCTTAAGAAAACATTATCCCGTGGTAGCGTGGATCATTTATAGGATGTAAAAAAACAAAGAAACATTTGCTCGGCCAAAAATTGTGTTATATATGGTGAAAGGAAAGATATTTCCATCTCTTATCTCCATAATTTATTTGAAATGTAATAGAACATAAACAATTAATCACTTCTACTAATAGCTCTTCATGAATGTGAACTCGTAGATGTCATAATCTTGGAATTTGAAAGATAAAATAAAGAATTAGGGTGCTGGCATTTGGGGCGGCTTCAAGATAAGTACCGCCCCCAGATGTATCCTCCTCTGGCTTCCTTCTTTTATTTGTTTTTAGTAATAATTACTTATTTTTACGCTTTCTTCAGTTTTGTCTTCACTTATCCGCTCTGTGTTATTGCACGACCACCAATTACTGATCAACCTCGTAAAGGGTGTAAGAATTCTGTGAACAAGTAATTCTTAAATGAAAATTTACCCAAAAAAAAAAAGATGACGTTCGAATTTTTAATAATTACCTAAACATCGAATTATGCTCAGATTTGTAGGAATTCAAATGGTTTGATAGGCCTTTATTAAGTGTTCTTTAATTTTTATAAAACAGAAAGATGCATTTTATGAACAAATAAGTATCTGTTTCATGTATTTATTAAAATTTAAAGTTGATTAAATGTTGACAAGAGGAGAGTGATTAAGTGCGGTCAAATTATTAATTGCATGGGAAGGTGTGGGCAGATACGATAATTGCATGATTCCCATGTGAATTGAATTGATTGCTTTGAGTTGCCTCCTTATGTTAAGCCTTCAATTTAGGCGTGCAAACATACAACCATCAGACCCCGTTTCAACGGTTTTATTACAAAGTGGAGATGAAAACGACCACCTTCCTAGTGACTTTGCAACTCGTCGCGCGCTTATTGGCTAATCCCGTCCAACAACCAATGGAAGTTTGGAAAACAGTTTTTGGTAGTTTATATGGTTATATTCACAATAAACCTCCCTTTATGTGTTTTAGTCATCCCATGCCATCCATAGACGCTATAAGTAACTTGCTTTTTCATTTATTAAATGTTTGTATCGAAAACAAAAATGCTCTGTGTGTTTTAAGTGTTCATCTGCATTAAAGATTTAAGACTAATTCCAACCATCAAATGGAGATGGCTAAGTCTAGAAAGAAGCCAACTAATTTGGAAATTTCAGCCATTTTAGTGATATACTAACAAACCAAATAGGTAGAACACCAAATACGGCATCTGTTTCTTCTTTCCTACCATAGGATAGCAACATGCCGTATTTCCAGTAATAATTTTTTTTATTTTATTTATCGTAGGTTCACGTGTTGAAATAATTGTTTTATAAAAATATAAAAAAAAGATTGTGCGACAAAACGAAAAGTCTTATATACGGGGTGCATTCAGGTTAACTTTATTCTTATCAACTAGTTAACTTGTTTAAAAACTTTGCCAGTATTAAAAGAAAAATGAAGTTTTAAGAAAAGCTCCCAAAAGAATTTCAATAAGTAATAAGTTTTAAAAAATAAACATCAATACTTTAAAATTTTATAAGAAATTATTTATTTTAATTTCATTTAAAATTGTTTTAGACAATCATTTCTGAGTCATAATTAAATAAAGTAAATTTTATTTCATAATTATTTTTAGCTGAAAATTTACGTAAATTAATTTAATCTTAACAAGGGTTAGAAAAAATCTGTAAGACTGTGAGTCATAAGAAATACAGTCGAATACTGGTGGCTTAAAAGTTAGAAAGGAAAAAAAGTGAGGGAAAGAGCATAAAAAAGAAATAGAAGACCTAATCTCACACAGTTACTTTAGAGATGAGATCCTCTGTTTAATATTACATTGTCTTATTCTGTCTTATAAAATTTTAGCAATTTATTTTGTGGGATTCATGCGGGATCCACGCAAGATCTACGTGAGACCTATATAAATAAATAACTAAGATTTATTGGACAAAATAAGACAAAATAATATTAAACAAGAGATCTGTACTCGTTACGTTATGACCCAAATTACCAATAGTGGATAGAAAGAGAGGGTAGTGATCTCTCGGGTCTCCGCGTGTATTGTATATGTGTATGCTTACTATCAATGTCCTCTTTACTACTATTAATTAAGTAATAAAACCAGACACCAACTTCGTAGCTTTTCTATGTTTCCAATAACAGTTTTTACCCAAGTACCTCAACATTGCGTCTCTCTCGTTTCTTCACCAACTTGGACAAAGGAGTTGAGTATTCTGCTTAGCTTGCCATTTTCAACACAGGTATTTAATTTCAGCACAACAAGCCGGTCAGCCATCTAAAACCTTTCTGTTTTATGCGTTTTGGACTCTTCATCCAGTTGTCTCTCCGCTACCTGCTTTATTTATTCTTTTGTTTGTCTCGTTTCCCTATTTATTTTTGTTTCTTGGGCCTGTGTTGTTTTGTTTATTCAGTACCAACGCGTTGAAATCTTGGAATCTGTCAATATCTGGTGCTGGCAACTAGTTCTGTCCAGCTTGTTCTTCGCCTGATTTTTGCACTCTCATCTGTTTGTCATATCTTTTTTTATTTTTGGTGATTGTAGAGTTACACAAATTTTGTCTTTTGACCCTTATTTCACTTCTGGATCTCTTCCTCTCTCTATGTTGGAGCTCTGGTAATGGAAAAGGTGTTATCTTTCCTATTCAGTAAGTGAAAGGTCTCCGTATTATCTTTGGAAAGTCCACACTTTTCTTTGGCAAGCTATTTTCTCATGTTCTTTTCGTTGGTATGCTGTGTTTTGCTTGACAACTAGAAGCCCCTGAATTGCACTCGCAGTGATAAAGTCACAGGTGTTATTTCCTTATTCAAATCTAATCTCTGGTCTGTGATTTTTTTGCACTGCTTTCGGCTTGTTTTCATTCTTGTTTTGCCCTCTTTGTAAGGAACTTCAGGGTCTCTTTCAGTTCTTTCTATGGTTCTGCTTCTCGGTAGATGTTCAGATCTTTTGATGATGGGAAACAGAGGATCTCAAATCTTGTTCTGGGTTGTGCTAATCTTGAGCTTGGCATGTTTGTCTACTGGGGACAATTTCCTTATAAACTGTGGATCATCCTCTGATACTAAGGTGGGCGACCGCGTGTTTGTGGCTGATAACTCCCAGTCAAAATTGCTTTCAACTCCTAAAACCATATTTGCCAATACATCCACATCTGTCACTTCTTCCAACGATTCAGCCCTGTATCAAACGGCCAGAATCTTTGAAGGGACCTCAAAGTACACATTTGCGATTAGCCAACTTGGGAGATATTGGATTCGCCTTTATTTCTATCCATTTGTTTATAACAATTACACTATGAGCAACGCAAACTTCGATGTTTCCACCCAAAGCCATGTCCTTCTCAGCAAATTCAGTGTCAATGCTACCGTAGTTAAAGAGTTTTCTGTTAATCTGACCTCCAATAGTCTTGTTATCAACTTCAGCCCTTCCGGCAATTCATTTGCATTCTTAAATGCCTTGGAAATTGTTTCAATACCCGATGAGGTCCTATCCAATGTTCCGAGCACGTTCAATCCTATTGGTAAATTCGACAGCTTACCATGGCAGGCACTACAGACAGTTTTCAGAATTAACATGGGTGGACCAACAGTTACTTATATGAATGATACACTATGGCGAACTTGGGTGCCTGACGATGATTTTCTTGTGGAGAAGAGTCTCGCCAAGAATATCACTAATATTGCAGCTGTCGATTATGCACCTGGCCTTGCGTCCAAGAACATTGCTCCAAGTTCTGTTTATGGTACTGCCACAATGATGAACTCTGCAGGTGATCCCAGCAATAATTTCAATGTGACCTGGGTGTTTAATGTTGATCCAGGATATCAGTACCTTGTTCGATTTCATTTCTGTGACATAGTGAGCTCTGCTCTTAACACGCTCTACTTTAATCTCTATCTAGACTCCTGGCTTCTTGCCGAGAATCTTGATCTGAGTTCTGAGACCCATAACACTTTGGGTGGCCCATATTATATGGACTTCGTTACGCCTTCAACTCTAGGCAATAAAATTAATGTCAGTATCGGACCAAGTAACTCTTTACCTAATACCGACCCGAATGCCATACTGAACGGGTTGGAAATCATGAAAATGAACAATTCCATGGGCAGCCTCAGTGGTCCGGCATTGGTAATTGCAGATTCGACTTCAAAGAAGAATGTAGGCAAGATAGTTGGTTCGATCGTTGGAGCAGTGATAGCTGTAGCACTGGCTGGAATTTTCTTTATGTGGTGCAAGAAAAGAAGAGACCTGGAAGGCGAAGGGAATTCAAAAACTTGGATTCCTTTATCAATTACTGGAGCCTCTCACACTGTGGGTAGTAAATACTCGAATGGGACAGCAGCTAGTCTCAAGTCTAATGTGGGTTATCGAATTCCATTTGCAGCAGTTCAAGAGGCAACAAGCAACTTTGATGAGAGTTTGGTTATTGGCATTGGCGGTTTTGGGAAGGTGTACAAGGGAATTCTGAATGATGGTACAAAAATTGCAATTAAAAGGGGAAATCCTCGTTCCCAACAGGGCCTTGCAGAGTTCCTAACCGAGATCGAGATGTTATCTCAGTTCCGCCATCGCCATCTTGTTTCTTTAATAGGATACTGTGATGAGAAGAACGAGATGATTTTAGTGTATGAATACATGGAGAATGGGACTCTAAAAAGCCACCTCTATGGTTCAAGCTATCCCAGCATGAGCTGGAAGGACAGGCTTGAGATCTGTATCGGGGCAGCTAGAGGACTTCATTACCTTCATACAGGCTATGCAAAAGCTGTCATTCACCGCGATGTGAAGTCTGCAAATATCTTGCTTGATGAAAATCTCATGGCCAAAGTTGCTGATTTTGGACTTTCAAAGACGGGGCCAGAAATTGATCAAACCCACGTGAGCACAGCAGTGAAGGGTAGTTTTGGTTACCTTGACCCTGAATATTTTAGGAGGCAACAACTGACCGAAAAATCAGATGTTTATTCGTTTGGAGTGGTCTTGTTTGAGGTTCTTTGTGCAAGACCTGTTATAGATCCTTCGCTTCCGCGGGAAATGGTGAACCTAGCAGAATGGGCAATGAAATGGCAGAAGAGAGGGCGGTTGGACCAAATAATAGATCCCACACTAGTTGGAAAAGTTCCAGCTGATTCACTTAGGAAGTTCGGAGAAACTGCTGAGAAATGCTTGGCCGAGTATGGGGTTGACAGACCACCTATGGGAGATGTCTTGTGGAATCTGGAGTACGCTCTTCAGCTTCAAGAGGCAGTTCTTTCAAGTGATCCTGAAGAAAACAGTACTAACATGATTGACCTCCCTACACAAATCAACAACTTCAGCCAAGTTGATAATACGCTCTCTGCTGTACAATTTCAAGGAAGAACCGTGGATGATATGTCTAATGCTTCAATGAGCAAAGTATTTTCTCAGCTGGTGAAATCTGAGGGAAGATGACCTTTTGGAGATGGCACTTCTGAGTTTGTTTTCTCACACCGATACTTGTAGTAACCTGAATCCACTGGGTCTATTCTTTCCCTAGCCTATATAACATTAGCCTCTGCTGTGTTCGGATGTCTGCAGCTGGCCATGCCTTAAGAAAGGTGGCCAAAACGAAGCCTCGCTGCTTCCCTACTTCTATGATCAGATTACTCGTTCATTTTTGTACAACAGTATGGGGTTCAGGTGGAGTTTTGGAGAAATATACAAGGATGTTAATATATAAATTTGCGCAAACTGAGTATGCTACGATGTTTGAAGATATACTTTTCCGTCTAATTGTCTAATCCTTATTTTATGGTTAATCCCATTCGCCATTTCTGTGTTCTCTTGTGTCCATCTTTAACAAGGATGTGTTTCGAGAAAACATAATACAAGCATTTGGTCACAATTTCAATGTTAGTCTTTGTTTTTACGAATACAGTAAATACTTAATCGATGGATTGTATAGAATGTTATGGGGGAATCGGCCAGGAGTCGCAGAAGAAAACAAAGGGTATTACGTGCTAGATGTTGAAGTTGGGTCACTATGATCCTGGATAAATAATCATTCTAACTTATTCTTGGGATGTTCAAACAAGCCACAGACATGTTACCTGACTTACAACCTGGTCGTTATTTAGGGTAGTAGTCCTCTTACTTGGTAAAGAGCGGAGAGAGGAGGGATTGAACGTCAAGCTTAGAGGCAAAACAATAAATTTAGGGTAGGCATGACAAAAATTGTTTCAATCCAATTTTACTCAAAATTAATAACTCAAGTATGATTTGATAAAGTTTCATTTTAGATATTCGGATCTGCTTTAGTTCAACCTTCAAATCGAGAGTAAGTATGATAACTTTTTTGAACTTATAAACATTACAAATTGAGCCGAAACATAAATAAAATTAATTAAATTCAAACTTGAGTATTTACTTTAATTAGACTCAAAACTTGAAAATCTATGCTCAAATTAACTTAAACTTCAAAAAGTCTAGGCTTAAATTAACTTATTATCATCATTGCTTTAGACTCTTTAATGATCTAATAAGTAATTACCAACATTTTATGAGTCTCGTCCCATCTCATTTGACACTCAAAACATCATAATTACAAAGATATGATATGCAAAATTTCAATCTTTATTATTTTCCTCTCTTTATCTAGTTAATTAAATGAATAAGGATAAAAGTTATCATATATAAAAAAATAAATAAAAAATAAAAAATGTAGTAGAAAGTAGAGAGGAAGAACAAATTTTAATTTTAATAAAATATAGTGTTTATTACAATGAAATAGAGTATCATCCTATAAACTACAAAAACATATCAAAAGTTTTATTATTTTATTGTAACACTTAAAAAATAGATAAATATAATTATAATAGTAGGAGAATCCTAACAAGCATCAACTATTACAACAGAAAAATAAAATGTTAGAGAATTAGGATTAATATCAACATTCCTTCTTAATCTTGATTTTGTAATTCAATTGAAGTAAGCATACTACTTAACTTGAAAAAAGTTTCATAATTTAATGGCCTGATTAGGATGTTCACCACTCAATTTTTAGATCCACAACATTTCAATTCAATTTTTTTCTTCTGAACTTGGTCCCTTAAGAAATACAAGCGAATGATAATATATTTACTTCTTTCATGTGCAATTAAATTTGTCCCCAAGTTTCTAATAGAAATATTATCAATAAGCATCTTCAAAATTCTCTCAAATTAGGGTGCAATATTATCCAAAATGCTTGAGAAGCATTGGAGGCTACAACAACACATTCAACCTCACATATTGAAAGTATAACAATAAATTGCTTCTTTAATGACCACGGGCAAGTTTTATTGCCAAAAATAAAAATAGTTGTCTGAAATGCTTCTATGATCATTTAAATATTCACCCTAATCATTATTTGAACATTAAAAAAAAGCATAATAATTAATAGAGGAATAATAGAAAATGGGATCATGAGTACCTTTAAAATATCACAAGATATGTTTAAGTACTTATAAATGAGATTGATGTGGTAAATCCATAAATATGATAATTAAACAAATCTCATAGGAGATGCTCGACCTTGTATAAGTAAGATATTTCAAACCTGTATAAGTGAGATATTTCAAACTTCCTATAATTTGCTCAAGTGCGTTGAATCAAAAAGTTCTCCTTTCTTTGTTAAGTTGTTACAAACATCCATAAGAGTTCTTATAGGAATGCAATTTAACATTTGATATTTCTTGAAAAGTTCAGTGAGATCTCACTTTTGAGAAATAAAAATACTATCACCCCTTTTAAACCACTTCAATATCAAGGAAGGAAGTATACTGTAAAGATCATTCATTTCAAACTCTTGTATTATTGACTTCTTGAAAGCTTCAAACATGTTGTAGTTATTGCCTATAAATATTAAATCATCATCATACAGGCCCACAATTATTATATCACCAGAATTTTTGACCTTTACATATAGCGCATGTTCACAGGGATATTTGTTAAAGTCAATCACAAGAAAGAAAGAATCAATATTCCTATTATGTGCTTGTAGAGTTTTTTTAGACCATACAAAGCCTTCTTCAATTTATACACCTTTTCTTCACTACCTTGTTTTATAAAACAAGGAGGTTATTTGGTGGACAACTCTTCTTTACTTAGATCAAATAGGAAAGTTGAGTTCAAAAATATTTGATGGATATTTTAATGATTTTTTGCAACTAAAGCAATTATAGGTAAGATGGTTTCCAATCGAGCAACTAGAGAAAATACCTCTTAATAGTCATAGCTCAGAAGTTACTTAAATCCCTTCACCACCAATCTCAACTTGTGTCTCTCTATATTTTCATTTAATTTTGTTTTTGTTTTGAAAACCTACTTCACATCAATAGCATTGTGATTTTATGGGAGATCAATAACAACCTATACATTGTTTCTTTCAATTGCTCTAATCTCCTCAAGCATAGACACCACCTATTTAAGATTTAGAAATGTTTCTTCCAATGTCATAGGTTCAAAATCTACAAAGTAAGTAAATTGTACCAATTATCCATCATCATCAACTTCATCATAATTTACCTTATAATCTTATAAACATATTGGTTGCTGAAATTGCTATTGAGACCTAGATTCTACCAAAAATAATGGAAAATATAAAATTTGGGTAAAACTTGGTGAATTTTTTTCATTTGCATTGGGCACTTCAACTTCTTTTTGGAGAAGAGAAATAACATGTTTTTAGAGGATTGATATCCTTATTCCATTTCCATTCTTCTTTTAAAGCAAAAGTCTTATCTAGGTTGATAATTACTTTTTATGTAATAATTGAACAACTTATACCCACTACACTTATAGCTAATAAAGATAGTTTTCTCTACTTACTTGTTTAACTTTTTCCTATCTCTACTAGAATATAACCATAATTAATAACACATAACACCTTCATATGCTTCATACTTGGCTTGGAATCTACTCTAAGCTTTTACAAGGGTGAGATTCGAGATTTCCTTTGTTGGAAATCAATTTAAAATATAAACATAACATCAGACAACTTCACTCGAAAAAGAATTTGCCATTTGCTTGGCCTTAGGTATGTTTCTTGTCATATCTATAATTTTGCTATTTTTTTGTTCGTCAACTCTATTATAATGTAGAGTGAAAAGGAAAAATGAGTTTGTATTGTATCTCTTGTTCTTTATAAAACTCTTTACATTTATTGGAGGTGTATTTACCTCCACCATCAGTAAGCAACACCTTAGTAAAATAACCACTATACTTTTCAACATGTATCTTGAACTTCTTTAAAGAATAAAAAACTTCAGACTTTTTTAGAAAAAGATAAACCTATATGTTACGAGTAAGATTATTGATAATGGTCAAGAAGTACCTATAATTTCCATTTTATGTAACACTTGTTAGGCCATATACATCACAGTGAAGAAGCTCAATTGATTAAGAAGCTCATTGTTGTTGTTCTATTGTAAAAGTTATTCTATAATGCTTCCTAACATTGCATGCTTTACATAACTATATAGGATGATATATGTTGGACATTCCTTTTATCATATTTTCTTGAACAATGATTTTTAAGCTATGAAAATTCAAATGTTTAAAAACACAAATGTCATAATTAGGATTCATATTTATTATTACATTGAGACAATTATGAATACCGACATAAATATCAACTTGAAAAACACAAATTAACACAAATTAATGTCTGTGGGGTCTTAGAAATAAATGTAAGTTATTGATAAAAAAAGAGGGTTTATGGTCATGAAGAGTCATTACGTATCCCTTTTTTTGCAACTACAAACACCTAATAAACTCATCTTCATTTATAGCTCATAAAAAATATATAATATACTTGTGATCTCCATCCTTCAAGTTGATAAGAATTTGTCATTTTCTCATCACCAAAATGGTAATGTCATATACAAATTTGACTTTGGTGTGAAAAATTCATCAAGATCTAAAAGCAACTCCTTTTTGTTACACATATTGGTTTGTACATCTCATATCAAGGAACCATGTGGGATAGTTTGGTGTTCCACTAGTTGTACTAACCATTAAGAGAGTATGATCCCTTAACTTCGTTATTATCATTTTCTAATACAAATTGAGCCCCTTCAACACTTCCTTTATAATGTTTAGGTCTCATATATATAGACACAATCTTATAGTATTTCAAAAAGAATGTTAGTATTATCTTAAAAGTCTTTCGGTGAAAATAGCCTAGGACATGAGTGTGGCTAGGCTCCATGTAAAAGGAGAAATAGTGAGAACTATGGCTTGGGACACGAATATAGCTCAGGTCATGTCGATAGATGACCTTTTTCTAAAATGTGTTTTTTGATGGAATACAAACTATAAGATAATTCTAAGACTTATTAGAATTATGGTTAAGTTGAGTTAAGCTTGATAAAGGTTTTTATTTTTATGATCTCATTCAGTTTTTTCAATTAAAAGTCCCCCTTTTATTTGTCTTTACTAATTTTTTTCTAGTTTTTAAAAGAATATTATTAATCTCTAGTCTCTGTTGATTCGACCTTGCTTACCATTTTCTACAATTATTTTGTAACTTGGTAGTAGGATATATTTTTGGTGGCTTCGACACCTACAAAAAGTTGAGAGGAATGATAGCTTTTTATTTTGGTAAATT
>JANSVB020000425.1:3458768-3482600 GCA_025504935.2 Erythroxylum haughtii | reverse complement strand
TAAATGTTGCTTTTAATGCTTTTGAGTGATTTGAGAAATTGCCACATGTTGGTGTATGAATTTTGATTATAAAATGGAAAATGGTTTTGAAATATTTATGTAATGCTTTAAAACATGTCATGGAATTTTGTATGAATGAAAAATATGAAAGCATGAAAGTATAAGCATATAATAAAATGTTTTTAGCATGATTGTGTGCTTCTGTTTGGACAAGAGTGGAACCATTCTGTTTGTCACTTGCACATTGACAAGAGCCTTCTCCCGGCTGCCAGCTTATCGGATATAAGCTCTGAAAAGTGGACTCATTCTGTTTATGGGGTAAACTTCGGCTTCTCCATTCTATTTTCATGGAACCCTCGAGCCATTTGTTTGTGGATTGCATCTTCGAATTGTCAAGTTTGTTTCATAACTTGAGTATTCTACAGTGATGGTTATATGTAATTTGCTACGTTAAGGTGATGACATTTTAACTATAAGTTTTGAGCAAAAGATTGTGGGATTGACAGAGAATTTGAGAACAAAGTGTTTTATGAATTCAAAATGGCTTTTATAAGACAAACGAACATTTCAACGAATTTACTTATTCTTTGTTATAAACTTGCTACCCACGAGCTTTCAAGCTCACCCTCCTTTTTATCCCATTGATTCGAAGCCTTTTATTCTTACCTTTGGAGGCCAAATCAAAATTTTAATTCCAAAGATTGCAAAATAGAATGCAACCTCGGGTCTCACTTAATCGGAACCTAATGAAATGGACCTAAGCTAGCCTAAATGTCATTAAATGCAAACTAAAGTAATAAGGAGGGGGGTTTTGATTCTTTTAGAAAAACTAACAAAATTGAACTAATTGTAAGAGAAATATGTAAAAAGTATTTTTGAATTTTGGGAATAGGAATTTGAAAGTTAAAAATAATGATCAAATGTGATAGAATCCTCTTGAAAGATGAGCTTTGACGATCATAGCTCGAAATAAATCTTGGTGGGAGTGAAAATGACTAAGTTTCAAATGATAAACCTTAAAGAACTCTTTAAATCCAAGGTTTTACTCATTGAACTCCATTTCTTAGAACCTTGTTGAACGTATCTTAGTGTGTGCAATGGGTAAGTCAATGCAAATAGTCATTTTGGGATCTAGCATCATCTCAATATCAAACATAACTAGGCAAATAATAGAGAATTAACAAAATCACAAATAGACATATATGAGACTTCATATATTCAAGCTCCAAGTTCTACATCAACAAAACTAATAACACATTAAATGTTCAACACTTGATTAAACTCTAATCAAGAAAATTCAACTACAAATTACAAATCCTAAACTTAGGAGTTCATAACAATGTAGCTAAACATGATTAAACTACTGCCCTTTGAAGACCATTGAAATCCAGCCATTTATACGTCTTCAAGAGGAAAAGGTGTTTAGCCAAGCATTACTTCAGGAGAACTCACAACTGGAAACCCACTAGAAGCATCCATGGCAGCAGCGGTTGATAAAGAATTGACGATGAAAACGAAGGGGAGGTGATGATGGATGTCAGAAGTTAAGAGAGAGCCAGGTGTTGTGTATATGTTGTGTGTATATGTCGGATATTAACCTAATATGATAGGTTTTTAAAAGAAATATGATTTGGATCGGGTTGCACAGTGGGTAAATTTCCAAAAATGGTTCGGGTATTCGAATATCTGTCGCTGTGATGAGCTTTTCCTGAATGGCTTTTGCTTCATTGCTGGTTCTTTCGTCGCGGTGAACTTTTCCTGAAAGTTCAGCCTGGTATTCTTTATATTTTGTCGCGGCAAAAAGGACTATTCACTTCTTGACTTCACTTCAGCCTTCCTTGACTCTACATCTTCTTCTTCAGTCTCTTCTCCTTGAGTCTCCTACAATGAACAATGGTAGTTTGCAGTATCAATTGTTCTCATAAAATTAATTAGTGCAATTAATACTAATTTGTGAAAATTTTTACTCTCAAACTACATAAAATAAAGGTACACACTCAAGAGCCGATTAAGCATAAAATCTAGACATAGAAGTCAAAAAGTGTAGTAAAATTCATGAAAATGTTGCCAATTTACATAATAAACTTGGGCTCAATTGAATTCCCCCACACTTAGACCTTTGTACTCCTGGAAAAAGTTTGTAAGAGTCAAAGAAACATAAGTGCAAAAGAAAAATTCCAACCATGCTTAAAATAAGAGCAGATAATTGGTAAAAATTACTTTCTCAGAAATCAATCAAAGTAGACTGAAAGAGTGTCAAGAAAATAAACGCTATAAGAATTTAATCCAAGAGATTGAGCAAAAGAGATTTCACTCAAGGCACGGTGCTTGCTCTCATCTCACTTGTTGTTGGATAATTTCACTATAAAATTTGCTTAATCCATTCTCTACCATAAGCTTGTGATAATTCTACTTCTCCATTACAAGAACTATAATTTCGAAAATCAAGAGGACTTTTCGAGGTTATAATGCACGGAAGGCTAGATGAAATGGATGGAAGAGATGAAAGAAAGAAAAAAGTATGAGTACATCCACCTCAATTATGACATAGATGTCAACTGTAAGACAATATTGACACAAACGACAACATAATCTCTTTTTTTTGAATATATATACATATATATTTTTTCTTTTTTTTTAATATTTTCTTTATGAGAATTGGTCGGGTCGGCTGTGCTAGGTCCAAGCCTAGTTCCGAATATAGACGACCCACTTGCAGACGGAAACCTCCCATGCACAAGTAGAGTTCTACGTGAAGACTTAAACCTAGCATCTATCTCATATATAAGGTATTGCTTTAACACGAAAGAGGTACGAGACTCATAAATCCTAATTCTCTTGATTCTCTAGCCTAAAAACTCCTCAGAAAGACTAATTTGAGCGTTGAATGGGCTATCGGGAAACAACCCCCGACGTGCCTTCGTTGTTTTGCAGGAACCTTCAAACCAAAGTCGATCAACCTCATGGATTCAATCGACAATTCACAGCCTTACCAAAATTCGGTAGAACCAGTATGAAATCGACTTGAAGCCTTACATTCATTTCAATGTCGCGAAGCCACAAGAAACATGTGTTTGACCGATGCGCATAAAGATTCTTTTTTTAAAGAAAAAAATTCGGATTAATAGTCTAAACTTTCTGACGAATTAATTGCCTTACAATTTGGTCATGTTTCTTTTTTTGTCTCTCATGAACTGTGGGTCTATTATTTACATTGTGAAAGATAGATGGACCGATTTTTCCAGTGTTCTCTTTGACTAAGAGATGATTTGACATGAAAGCTCTTCAAAGTCAGAAGAATGTGATTGATTGTATCAGGTGGAATGTATACCAGTCTAATAAAGTAAAGAAGATAAGGACCCCATAATAGAGGAAAAGTAAAAAAGCAAGAATCAAAACTTGGGTAAAGTAAAAGGGCAAGTGATCGTCTGTTAACCAAGTTAGTACAAGTTATGTGTGAACACTTATGTTGAACTAGAACATGACAGCATTTGTTTACTGTTGCTGTGACCACTGAAAGTGAAAGACGACAAAAGGGTACCTTTCCAGCTTAATATTGGGGCCATTTAAGTCCTTCACACTTTAACACCATCAAATTTGGGCTTCCTTCCCACTGATGTGAGCCAGACAATGTGTCCAACCATCATGTAGCTCTTTTATATTTGTAACCATCAAATTTTCGTATGTGACATCCAGTGCGTGTTTTAATTATTGTATTTTATGTTTATATATAGGGTAGTCTCAAGGTCCCTGAAATTGTGAAGCACTTGGAGCTAGTGGAAGAGAGAATGCAACGACTGGCGTTCTCTATATATAGTTGTTGGTTTCTCTTGTTCAAGCAACGTGATATCTCTATTCAATGCATTCCCAGACATAATACCGCTGAAAATTTGAACAAGGTATGAAGAGGTTTGCTTTTTTGTAACTTGGTTTTGCTTCTCTTCTTTCCAGTTTTAAAAATTCTAAGATACTAAACATTGAAAACAGAACTGTTTTTCCTTAATTTTTAAAACTACGTTCATATTATAAGGGCCGCGTTAACATCAACGGGGGAGGAAAGATGGGGTAGGCATCGGCTGTTTTCACATTGACATCACCAATGGTTTGTATTTTTTTCTCCCAGGCCACAAGGTTCCAAAACTTGTATATATCATGACAGCAATTCCAAAGACTCAAATTGCTGTGAGAAGAAAGCCTAGCCAATGACATTTTAAAGACCAACGGATAAAGCTCCAAAGTCCATCCATGGTTACTATACTCTTAGCAGGTGATTAAAATCGGCAAACTGAAAACAAACTGTTGAAGTCATATTTCAAAGCTCTAAGATTTATATCACTTTTAAGTTCTTTCTATTTTGAAGTTGAGGATTCACACTTATACTAACGTGAGTTGAGCAGAGTTATTATAAAATGAAATAACTAATTCTAAATTATTCAACTATTTGTGATTTTTTCAAATTTAGTATTTGAACTTTTAAAATTTTCAATTGAGTAACTATCATTTTAAAATCTTAATAATTTAATTCAAAATTTTAGCTTTTACGGATGTAAGTAATAGATGAATATCTATGTGATATTTTGTAGATATCTATATCACTTAAAATAATTTTTTAAACTGATAAGATTTTAAAAAGTTAGTAATTCAATTAAAAATAAAAATTTAAATACTAAATAAATTTTTTTAAAGATTAAATATTTTTGAATAAATTACTTTTGATCGATGATTAAAAACCCAAATGGTTTAGTTAGTTCAATTTTAAAAATCTTGAATTGTTAAAATTTTCGGTTTGGTTTTCAATTTTCGATTCGATTTATTTTAATAATTCTTTTTGTTAAAAAATCAATCAATTTATTAATTAATTAGTTAATTTTTGTAAATTAATAAGTTTTTATAAAATAAAATAAATCAATTAATTTCATTTAATAATCTCTTTTTTAAGTAAACTTCAAATTCTTCGATAGATAAAAACAATATCTTTCAATCATATTACAAATTATTTAATTTTATTTAATCTTTAACCAGTTTTATAATGGTCTAATGCTGGTTGAATCTTTTAAACCTTAAACCTTTTGTCTTACTGTTTAACTTTCAATCAGTTTTTAACACATTAGTTTTTGTAAAATTAGATCCCTCTTCATTGTTGCTCCTACCGTATAAGTCCAACGCCAATCTCTTTAAGACTTTAAGCTTTGTGAAGTCTTACTTAGTGAATCTTTGGCCTAGACAACTTGCAAAACTTAATATTATAGAACACTTAATATTTAATATTTTTTTTCATTTATTTGCTTGCAGGTTTTGAAATGGAGTTCCACAATTTCAAAGATCGAGCTCTACTCTCATGATCTCTGTTTCTCTTGACGCTGCTTATATTTCGTTCTGTTTTTCAAAAAATTTCTGGTAACGGTATATTTGTTGCCGTCTATTACTTCATCTTTTTTGTTACTTACATTCTGAACACTGCATCTAACCTTTTTGAGTTTATCTATATTTTTATTTTATGAAAGATTTGATTTTTTTATGTGAATCCCTTGAAGCGTGTCTTTGCTTGACAATCTGTTTTTATGCCTGTTGATTTCACTTTCATAAAAAACGATGACCGTCTGTTCTCTAATTACTATAATTGGTTTTTCTTTTCTACCCCTAGGAAGTTCTTTCTGCCTCTTTATGTGTTTTTGATATTCAGTTGAGATTATTGTAGAATTTGCAAAGTAGAGGTCTCTTTTTCTGGGTTAATGAAATTCCTCTTGAAAGTTCATATCTTTTTTCTAATCAGAACCATAGTTTTTAGTTTCTGGATAGGATCTAAGACCACTTTTCTGCGTAGAAATGGAACTTATTGCTTCTTTTTATTCTTAGAAGCTTCATGGATTTATTATAAACTTTAGGATTCTTGAGGTAGCTTTATGTGACTAATTATTATTTTAGGTTGGAGTTGTGTCAACACTCTTTTTTATCAAATTTTGTGACTTATTAGAAGGGTAATTTTGGATATCTTGCTTTTAGTGACTTGGGTTTATTTATTCTAGCTCGATGTATTGTGTTATGTCCTTCCAACTGTTACATACTTCAATTATGAGAAGAGCTAGATGAAGTGATTCAGCAAATCCCCACCGTTGAGAAAGATATTCTAAGAAGAGACTTTAATGGTCATATAGGGGCAGTCTCGGATAGGTATCCATGGACTCATAGAGATTTTGAGTACAGGGATAGAAATGATAGTGGGATTGCTTTATTGGACACGGTAGTAAAGTTTGAGTTAACGATAGCCAATTCTTTATTCAAGAAAAATAAGGAGCAACTAGTGACTTTTTATAGCAGAATCACAAAAACACAAATTGATTTCCTTATAAAGCAGAGTGATCGACCTAGGTGTAAGGATTGTAAAGTGATCGAAAGCTTGCTTGTCAACTTAGCATAAACTGTTAGTTTTGGATCTTATAATTAAGGGATGGAGGAAGAAGACAAGTCCTATAAGGTGTACAAGACTCAAATGGTGGAATTTGAAAGGGAGCACGATAGAATAATTTAAGGATAAAGTAAGATATGGAGAAAAATGGTAATTGGAAGGAGATGCTATTAGATGTAGGAGGATGTAGAAACTCTTTTAACGAATACTTCTAAAAAGATCTTGGGGGGTTTTTAAAGGGCTTATGGGTAGTAAGATGGAGTCTTGGTGGTAGAATGAAAATGTACAAGAAAAGGTAAACGTCAAGAATGGTTCCTATAACTATTGAATAGTACTGCAAAGGTAGAGAGAGTACTTAATAAAGCAAGGTACAAATTGGCAAAAAAGACAATCTCAGTGGCTAAAAGCAGAGCTTATAAGAATTTGTATTATAATTGGATACTAAAAAGTGAGAAAATGACAATTTTAAGTTGGTGAGAGCTAAAGAACAAAGAATGAGAGACTTAGATCAAGTTCGATGTGTAAGAGATGAAGCAGGATAGGTGTTCGTTAAAGAAAATGCCATCAAGAGAAGATGGAAGAGGTACTTTTATAGCTTTTTTTATGAAGACAAGACGACAACTTCTTCTTAGGGGACCTCAACAAATCCAAGAGAATTCGTAACTTATCTTGTTGCAAGCAAATCATAAGGGAAGAAATTAAAACTTTGTTTAAAGGAGATGAAGAGCATAAGGGCATTAGGAACAGATGAGATACCCATAGAGGTGTGGAAGAGCCTACACGTAGAGGATCTTACTTGGCTAGTCAAGTTTTTTAATGTGATCTTTAAGTCTGTCAAAATGCTAAATGAGTGGAGACCAAGTATGTTAATTCCTTTATACAAGTACAAAAGGGACATCCAAAATTGTAACAACTAGAAAGGCATCAAACTACTTAGTCACACTATAAAGTTGTGGGAGAAGGTAATTGAAAAGAGAGTGAGAAAGGATGCTCTTATCTCGGAGAACTAGTTTGACTTCATTTTAGGAAGGTCCAAAACAAAAGCTTTACATCTCCTTAAAATATTAATGGAATATTACAAGAAAAGATAGAGAAATCTAGGCATAGTTTTTATTAATTTAGAGAAAGTATATGATAAGTTTCCTAAGGAAATCATGTGGAGCCGTTTAGAGGCTAAGGGAGTTCCTATGACTTATATACGAGTTATTAGAGATATGTATGAAGTGATAATGACTAGAGTAAGGACGATAGGAGTAATGCTGAAGACTTTTCTATTAGTATTGGGCTACATCAAGGCTCCGCATTAAGCCCTTTTTTTGTTCGCAGTAGTGATAGATGAGCTCACAAAGAATATTCAAGGAGATGTGTCTTGGTGTATATTGTTTGTAGATGATGTTGTCTTAGTGGATGAGACAAGAGAGGATGTTAATGTCAAGCTAGAATGTTGGAGGGATATGTTAAAGTCAAAGGAATTTAAAGTGAGCACAACTAAGATTAAGTAGTTATAGTGTAACTTTTCGGCCATAAGGTGGCCACTGATGTGGAAATAAAGATTGGATCAAAAGTTATACCATGAAAATAGTGTTTTAAGTACCTAAGGTCTATTATTCAAAGCAATGGAGATATCGACGAAGATATAGTCCATCATATCAAATCAAAGTAACTCAAATAAAGAAGTGCCTAAAGAGTTTTATATGACAAGAAGATACCACTCAAGCTTAAAGGTAAATTCTATCGCTTAGCAGTTAGGCCAACTATGCTATATAGGACAAAGTGTTGGCCTATCAAACAAATACATAGTAATAAGCTTATGGTGACGGAGATGAAGATGCTCTGATAGATGTGTAACCGTACTAGAAGTAATAAGGTCAATAATTTAATGGTGAAAAACAAATTAAAAATAGTTGATATTAATGAAAAATTGGGAAAGACAAGCCTTAGGAAGTTTGGGCATGTTAAAAGGAGATACTTCAACGCTTTAGTGAGAAGATACAAAAAATGATATTTAGAGACTGTAAAAAGAAAAAATGAAGGCTAAGAAGAACTAGAGGAAGTGATAAAAAATGATATTGTCAAAAATGGTGGGCACCGAAAATAGTGCTTACCAAAGTTGATAGAGAAAAGGACATGATAGGCACCGAAAACGGTGCACATCAAATTTGAAAATTTAAGAGGATAGCTGGCCAAATGGCCAGCCATACCATATGTTCTCCTACTTCTAAATAGGCAGGAAGTGAAGAGATGAAGAGAGCAAGCAAGAGCAGAAAAAAAGAGAGTGAGGTGAGAGAGGAATGAGAGAAAAAGAGAGACCAAAAAATATTTTGTGTATTTTTTTGAGTCTGATTTTTCCTTGTAATTCTCCAGTTTCTCAATAGTAAAAGTCTTCTATCATTGCTTGTGGTTTTTTAACCCTAATTTGGAGATTTTTCACATAAAATATGTGTGTTTATTAGTATTCCTTCAGTCCTATTTCGCTGCGAACCTGCTCTAATCCGGTTGATTTTCACAATAAGTGGTATCAGAGCGTCAGAAAATTACGACGAATATTTTGGAGTAATCTGTTCAAAGTTTCGATAAGCACAATGAAAGTTAGTGAATAGTAACCTCCAAGGTAACAACTGTTTATGCATTTATTTTGCATTATATTGTGTAGTTACTGTAATTCATGTGTACAGTACTATTCACGTATATGGTACTATTCATATATATGATACTATTCACGTATACAGTATTATTCATACATACGGTTACTATTCACGTGAAATAGTGAGAGCTAAATTCTGTTCGTGATAGGAGCAATGGCAGCAAAATTTGAGATTCAAAAGTTCAATGGAAGTAATTTCTCATTGTGGAAGTTGAAGATAAAGGCAATCTTGAGGAAAGATAATTACCTGGTAACTAGTAGTGAACGACCAGCTAGAGTTACAGATGAAAAATTGAACGAGATGCATAGGAATGCTGTAGCTAATCTTTACCTAGTTTTAGCTGATGGAATATTATCCAGCATAGAGGAAAAAAAGACTGCAAAGAAAATAAGGAATCACCTCACAAAATTGTACGAGACCAAATCACTCTACAACAAAAATTTTCTAAAGAGGAAACTATACACTTTATGCATGTCAGAATCCACTTCGATGACGGAGCACTTAAATACTTTAAATACTTTATTTTCTCAACTCACACCATTGAGACACACAATAGAGATAAGTGAATGTGCAGAACTTCTACTTCAAAGTCTACCAGATTCATATGATCAACTTGTCATCAATTTAACAAACAACATAGACACTCTAGTCTTTGATAATATTGCAGCTGCTATTCTGGAAGAAGAGAGTCGCACAAAAGTAAGGAAGATAGGTTGGCAAATTCGTAACAAATGGAAACCTTGGTGATGACAAGAGGGAGATCAAAGAAATGTGGCCTAAGTGGGAGTCATAGTCATGGTAAATCAAAATTCAGGAGTAAGAAGAATTTCAAGTGTTACAATTGTGGCAAGAAAGGGAACCTGAAGAAGGATTGTTAGAATATGAATAAAAAAGATTCTATTTCTTAAGGAAATGTGGCAAATACTCCAGATGATGGAGGTGCAATGATCTGTGAAGTAGCAACAACTATTGGAGGAAAGAGAAGATTTGTTGATATATGGCTTCTCGATTCAATAGCTACCTTTTATATGCAAAGAGAACGGTTCCATCAGTATGAATCTGTCTCTGAGGGATCTGTATATAGCTGTAATGATCAAGCTTTGAAGATCATTGATATTGGCACCATTAAACTAAAAATGTATCATGGGATAACTTAGACTATTGACAAAGTGCAACATGTGGAGGGCCTAAAGAAGAATTTGTTGTCTATAGGACAACTGGATGATCTCCGCTTTAGATTTGAGATTCAAAACAAGATCATGTCAGCGATTAAAGGAGGGCTAGTATTTATGAAAGCAGAAAAGATTGTTGCAAATCTGTACATGCTGAAAGGAGTAACTTTGCAAAAAGGAGAAGTATCCGTTGCAGTGACTAGTCTAGACCACAAATTTGCAATGACGTGACATAAAAAACTTGGATATATGTCGAAACAAGGAATGAAGATACTTGCAGAGAAAAATCTACTTCCATGTCTCACAAAGGTATCACTACCCTTCTGTGGGCATTGCATTGTGAGTAAGCAACATCGATTGAAGTTCATCATATCAAAGTTCAGAAGTAAAGAAATTATAGAATTGATTCACTCTGATGTATGGCAAGCACCAGTTACATCCCTAGGAGGAGCAAATTTCTTTGTATCATTCATTGATGATTATTCGAGGAGATGATGGGTATTTCCTATCAAGAGGAAGGCAGATGTGTTTTCAACTTTTAAATTTTATAAAGCGCAGGTGGAACTTGAATATGGTAAGAAGATTAAGTGTTTGCGTTCAGATAATAGAGGCGAATATGCTGGGAAAGAATTTGATGGATTCTGCAAGTAAGAAGCCATCAAAAGGTAGTTCACTATGACATACACTCCTCAACAAAATGGAATAGAAGAGCGGATGAATAAAACTCTGTTGGAAAGAATAAGAGCAGTGTTGAGAACTGTATGCTTAGATAATAAATTCTGGGTAGAATCAGTCAATACTGCCTGTTATGCGGTGAATCGAGCTTCATCAACTGCAATTGAGTTGAAGATACCGATGGAGATGTGGACTGGTAAACCAGTGGATTATTCCAACCTTCATATATTTGAAAGTCCAACTTATGCGATGTTCAATACCTAAGAAAATACAAAGTTAGATCCAAAATCTAGAAGATGCATTTTCTTAGGGTATGTTGAAGGTGTGAAGGGGTATCGTCTGTGAGATCCCACTGCCCACAAAATTGTTATCAGCAGAGATATTATCTTCATAGAAGATAAGGATCAAGAGTAAGCATAAAATGTTGGCACTGTACAAGAGAATCCAGAAACTACAATAGTACAAGTGGATAGGAAAATTGATCAAAATGATTCTTCTAAAGTTGCGCCAGAGCACGAGGAGCAAGAACTAGTTAAATATAATGTTTCAGATACTCGGAGGCCAACTCGTATAAGAAGAGCATCGAGATGACACTTAGATTATATTATGGAGAGCAATATTGCATACTGTCTTTTAACTGAGGACGAAGAGCCATCAAATCTTCAAGAAGCAATGAATAGTTCAGATGCATCTCAATAGATGACAACAATACAAGAAGAAATTGAAGCTCTACGTAAGAATAAGACATGAGAGCTAATATCACTACCATAAGGAAAAAGACCTATTGGCAATAAATGGGTTTACAAGATCAAGCGAAGTGGGGACAATCAAGTAAAGTGATATTATGCTAGATTGATGGTAAAATGATATGCTCAAAAAGAAGGTATTGATTTTAATGAAATATTTTCTCATGTGATTTGACTCACTACAGTTCGAGTAGTTCTGACAATGTGTGTTATATTTGACTTGCATCTTGAGCAGTTAGATGTGAAAACTGCATTTCTTTATGGAGATCTTGAAGAAAAAATTTATATGCTCCAACTAGAAGGTTTTGAAGAAAAAGGGAAAGAGAACTTAGTTTGCAGGTTGAACAAATTCTATATGATTGAAAGAAAGCATCTGGTGTTGGTACAAGAGATTTGATTCATTTATCATGAGCCTTGGATATAGCAGACTGAATGCAGACCCTTGTGTATATTTTAAAAGGTTTGAGAAAGATGATTTTATAGTCTTGCTGTTGTATGTAGACGACATGTTGGTAGCAGGCCCCAATAATGATCATATCAAAGAATT
The DNA here is from genome assembly GCA_025504935.2 of Erythroxylum haughtii. NCBI lineage: Eukaryota > Viridiplantae > Streptophyta > Magnoliopsida > Malpighiales > Erythroxylaceae > Erythroxylum > Erythroxylum haughtii. The sequence continues at coordinate 3,470,409 of JANSVB020000425.1, read as the reverse complement.
GAAGGCACAATTGGCTAGAAAATTTGAAATTAAGGACTTGGGACCAGCAAACAAGATTCTAGGGATGCAAATTCACCGAGACAAAAATAATAGGAAGATTTGGCTTCATCAGAAGAATTATTTGAAGAAGATCTTGTGGCGATTCAACATGTAAGATTGTAAGTCAATTTATACCCATCTTTTTGTTAATTTCAAGTTATCCTCAAGTATGAGTCCTAGCAATGAAGAAAAAAGGATAGAGATGTCTCTAGTATTGTATGCATCAACAGTAGAGAACCTAATGTTCGCTATGATTTGTATAAGACCTGACATTGTACATGTAGTGGGAGTAGTTAGTAGATACATGACGAATCCTGATCGAGAGCATTGAAATACTATTAAGAGGATTTTCATATATATCAAAGGAACCTCATATGTTGCATTATGTTATGGAGGATCAGATTTTACTGTCAAAGAATATGTTGATGCTGATTATGCTGGTGATCTTGATAAAAGTAAATCCACTACAGGATATGTGTTTACACTAGCTAAAGCAGTTATGAGTTAGGTTTCAAAACTACAGTCAGTTGTGGCTATGTCAACAACAGAAGTAGAATATGTAGCAGCTACAAAAGCTAGTAAAGAAGCAATGTGGTTGAAGATGTTGTTGGAAGAATTTGAGAATAAGCAAGAGAATATTACTCTGTACTGTGACAGTCAAAGTGCTTTGTATCTTGCAAAGAATCCAGCATTTCATTCAAAGACAAAACACATTCGAATCCAGTATCACTTCGTTTGTGAGAAAGTAGAAGAAGGAACGGTAGACATGTAAAAAATTTACACAATGGATAACCTAGTAGATTTTATGACAAAAGCAATCAATGGTGACAAGTTTATGTGGTGTCGATTCTTGTGTGGCCTGACAGAGACGTAAGTGACATAAAGTAGTAATGTAGAAAGAATAGTGTGAAGATCTAATTGACTCTCAATCAAATCTTCAAGTGAAAGTTTTCGGTGCCTACCAAAGTTGATAGAGAAAAGGACATGGTAGGCACCGAAATGGTACCCACCAAATTAGAAAATTTAAGAGGATAGTTGGCCAAATGACCAATCATCCCATAAGTTCTCCTGCCTATAAATAGGCAGGAGATGAAGAGATGAAGAGAGTAAGCAAGAGCTTATAGGTAGGAGATGAAGAGATGAAGAGAGTAAGCAAGAGCAGGAAAAAAGAGAGAGAGTGAGGTGAGAGAGCAATGAGAGAAAAAAAGAGACCAAAAAATATTTTGTATATTTTTTTGAGTGATTTTTCTTTGTAATTCTCTAGTTTTTCTCAGTAGTAAAAGTTTTTTTTATCTTTGTTCGTAGTTTTTACCATAATTTGAGATTTTTTATGTAAAATTTGTGTATTTATTACTATTCTTTCAGTTTTATTTCACTGTGAACCAGCTCTAATCTAGTTAATTTTTATAATAGATATGATTCAGATCAACCTTATCGAGGACATGACCTATAATAGAAAACTTTAGAACAGTAATATATGAATAAACGATCTCTTTTAAAAGGTCATTGTTCTTTTAGGTTTTTTACAAAATTATTATGCTAGAGGTAAAAGGGAAATGCATCAAAAGGCATTGGAAATTTAGATGGGAGTTCTGGTTGGAAAATAGAAAATTCTTTACCTGTAGAAAAAAAGGTGGCTTAGTTGATTTATATTCATTGAGTTGGGTCCCACTAAACGTTATCAATTAATATGCATAGGTCATTCTCATTCGTAAATGAAGAAAGTCCATCCTCGTTAATTAGTCGAAGACAAGTAGTTCACAACTTGACGACTGAGACTGACGAGACTAATTTTATTAAAAGAAAAATAACAAAATTAGGTTAATTATTAAATTTTTTTAAATTATGATAAGAATTTGGTTAAATTGTTGTGAAAATTTCTTGGCTATGGACCGACAAAGGTGTAAAATCGGTGGGTTGCAATTCAAGAGGCGTGCCCGCAGCAAAAGAGACCCGACAACCAATACGTTTCTTATTCTTCAACAAAAAGTGATAGGAAATTAAAGGACAAGATCTTCTGTCCAATATTATTCTGTTTTATTTTGTTTTATGAAATTTTAATTATTTATTTTATAGAATTTACGCAGGATCTACGTAAGATTTATACAAAATTCACATAAATAAACAGTTGAAATTTATTGAATACAATAAAATACTATAATATTTAACAGGAGGTCTAGACTCGAAAATTAGAGGCCGAAATGCTGGCTTCGCTGCTAGTCATATGAGGGTGGGGCGTCACTTTTGCGACGTGGAGAGAATCAAACGGTGGTCCTTAGGTCATACTGAAAACGGACAGAGAAAGAAACGGGTCAAAGCAATGGAATCGGTCCCACTCTCTTTTCTATTCATATAGTAATATCTTTTTTGTGTTGTAGTGTACACTCTAATTTTCTAACCCTCACCCTCTCCAACAACAATGTTGTAGAGAGAGAGTACATATCGGCACGAGTACAGTGAGAGAGAGTGAATCTGTCTCTTCTCTCTTCAGACTGCCAAGTTTCTGGTATGTTCTGTAAACCCTAAATTCTTCTGGTTTGGTTTTTCTTTTTCCTGGTTGTTCTGTTTTGGAATTGGTTAGCTGAGATTGCTGGTGAAGAATGTGATAACCGGAACGTCTTCTCGACATCTTATTATAGCTATTGCTATTGGAATTATTACGGCTATTTTTGAACTTTGTAATCTTGTCATCTTATATCAATTTGTTGAATTGTTTGTGGATTTTTTTTCGTCTGCGGTGGATTTTTAGGGAACAGAGTGGATATTGTTGAAGTTTGGTTTGATTCTGTGAACATTGGCTGTGATTGTTATTGTATTAAATGGGTAAAGGAGGCCAAGACTACGGTAAAGGGGAAAAAGATGAGGTGGAATTGCTAGACCCTGAGGTATTCCCTGCTTGGGCTAAAGATGTCAAAGAGTGTGAAGAGAAGTTTCAGGTGGACCATGAAGTGGGATTGTCTAGTGCCCAAGTTCAGAAGAGGCGCCAGACTTATGGTTATAATGAGTTGGAGAAACATGAGGGTGTTTCGATTTGGAAATTGATATTGGATCAATTCAATGACACCTTAGTTAGGATCTTATTAGCTGCCGCAGTTGTGTCCTTTGTGTTGGCCTGGTATGATGGTCAGGAAGGAGGGGAGATGGAAATCACAGCCTTTGTGGAGCCACTGGTCATTTTCTTGATCTTAATTGTGAATGCAATTGTAGGGATTTGGCAAGAAAGCAATGCAGAGAAAGCATTGGAGGCTCTAAAGGAAATCCAGTCGGACCAAGCAACCGTGACACGAGATGGAAAGAAGGTTTGGAATTTGCCTGCCAAGGAGCTTGTTCCTGGGGACATTGTGGAGTTGAGAGTTGGTGATAAGGTTCCTGCTGATATGCGGGTCATTAGTTTGGTTAGCTCCACGCTCAGGGTTGAGCAAGGTTCTTTGACAGGAGAAAGTGAAGCAGTGAGTAAGACTGTGAAGGCTGTTGCAGAAAAGTCTGATATTCAAGGGAAGAAATGTATGGTTTTTGCTGGGACAACAGTGGTGAATGGAAATTGTATATGCTTGGTTACACAGATAGGAATGAACACAGAGATAGGGAAGGTTCACTCGCAGATTCATGAAGCATCACAAAATGAGGAAGACACTCCATTAAAGAAGAAGTTGAATGAATTTGGAGAGCTTTTAACATTGATAATTGGAGTTATCTGTGCATTAGTTTGGCTTATTAATGTCAAGTACTTTCTCAGTTGGGAATATGTGGATGGTTGGCCCAAGAATTTTAAATTCTCATTTGAGAAGTGCACGTATTACTTTGAGATTGCTGTAGCTTTGGCAGTTGCTGCCATACCAGAGGGATTGCCTGCAGTCATTACTACATGTTTGGCACTTGGAACTCGAAAGATGGCTCAAAAGAATGCAATTGTGAGAAAGTTACCTAGTGTTGAGACTCTTGGTTGTACAACTGTGATTTGTTCTGACAAAACTGGTACTTTGACTACCAACCAAATGGCTGTGTCAAAGCTTTTGGCCATTGGTTCCAGAATTGGGACTCTTCGGTCCTTTAATGTGCAAGGGACAACCTATAACCCTTTTGATGGGAAAATAGAGGATTGGCCAGTGGGTCGAATGGATTCAAATCTTCAGATGATCGCTAAGATAGCTGCAGTTTGCAATGATGCTGGTGTGGAGCAATCTGGGCAGCATTATGTGGCTAGTGGATTGCCTACTGAGGCTGCATTAAAGGTAATATTTCCATTATTTCTGAGTTTGAAATATGATTTCGCAGCTATCAGAATGCTTATCTATTGTTATAAAATTTTGGTGTTTGGAGGGTATTGCCAAAATCAAAGCATTACATTGTTATTGCTTGAAAATTTTCATTTATATATTGAGTTTAAATGGAGCATGTTACATGATTGGAAACCTTAATAACCAGAATTATAGTGGTTCCTCTCTTCCCTTTTTTTTGTGTGCGAATATTTTTGCATTATCCTTCCTATGTCTTGTTATACATGTGTTATTAAGGTCATAAATGTAATGCATATAACATCACTTATATGATTCTGTTTTCATACAAGGTTCTGGTTGAAAAAATGGGATTCCCTGGAGGAGTTAATAATTCATCATCTTCTGGTCAAGGAGACGTGTTACGTATGTATCTGAATTTCTGAATCTTTTCTTATCTGTTTCTGTGTTTCGTAATAGTCTATTTTTTTTTCTTCATATGGTCGTGACTATTAGGATGTTCTCAACTATGGAACAAAATGGAGCAGCGAATTGCAACTCTTGAGTTTGACCGTGATAGGAAATCCATGGGAGTTGTTGTGAATTCCAGCTCAGGAAAAAAATCCTTGCTAGTGAAGGTTCATTCTTACCCCTAATTGTTTTGTGGTTTCAGTTATCTATATTATATTTTCCTCCTCAAAGTTATCAGTTGGGTTTTTTTGATATTACTGTACTGCCTTTAGTCAGTTCCAGCAAGACAATGATGTCAGACACTGCTGTGTGTCAATCTTTTCTGAATGTTTGTGAGCGTCTGCTAATATTTTCATTTTTCTTTCACTGGATAAATGGTGTAGTTGGATTTCATATAAGAAGTTTAATGAGTTTTATTCCTAGGATTTTTATCCTTTTGTTCCTTCTGTTTCTTTATTTCATTTAGTTGTGGTGATGCACTTCCTATGAATTGTCTGCCTGGTTGTTGCAGGGGGCAGTTGAGAACTTGTTGGAGAGAAGTTCCTTTATTCAGTTGCTTGATGGTTCTGTTGTGGAGTTGGATCATTATTCAAGGGATCTTATATTACAAAACCTTCATGACATGTCAAAAGGTGCATTACGCTGTCTAGGTTTTGCATTCAAGGAGGAAGTCCCAGAATTTGCAACATATACTGGAGATGAAGATGACCAAGCTCATCAGCTTTTACTTAACCCATCTAATTATTTTTCAATTGAGAGTCAACTAGTTTTTGTTGGCTTTGTTGGCATAAGAGTGAGTTGCTTTCATAATTTTGAAAATTCCATTTCTCCTCTTCTTGGTCTTCCCTAATTTTTTTCTTTTTGTTTCTTTTCTGTGGGAGGGGTGCACTACATTTATCAAAAGTATATTATTTATTTTGTATTGTAATAGGATCCTCCACGGAAAGAGGTTCATCAAGCAATTGAGGATTGCAAAGCAGCGGGAATCAGTGTCATGGTCATTACTGGGGACAACAAAGATACGGCAGAGGCAATTTGTCGTGAAATAGGTGTATTTGGACCTTATGATAATATATCTTCTAGAAGCTTGACTGGAAGGGAGTTCATGGAACTGGCTGATAAGAAGCGCCATTTAGCACAAAGAGAAGATGGAGGATTGCTAGTCTCTAGGGCTGAGCCAAAGCATAAGCAAGAAATAGTGAGGTTGCTTAAAGAGGATGGTGAAATTGTTGCTATGACTGGAGATGGGGTGAATGATGCACCTGCTTTGAAACTTGCGGATATTGGCATAGCAATGGGCATCGCTGGCACAGAGGTATCACTAATACTTTATTGTAACATCAATTTGAGATGCATATAGCTAACAGCAAGCAAATTGAAACTTTTTTCTACACATATTTTGTTATCCAATGATGCGATCCTGAATTATATTGATATACTGTCAATGTGGATAAGGCTGTACTATATTTCTAAACATCTGTTTAACATGTGCGATGCAAAATGAATCATTCTTCATCAAGCTGTTTCATGTGTTAGTGGTTCAGTTGGCTTTTCTGTACTTTCTAATGCAAACTGTTTTATTTTCATCTCCTTTTCTTTTTTCTTTAATGGCTGATCCTCTCATTTCAGGTTGCAAAGGAAGCATCTGACATGGTGTTAGCAGATGATAACTTTAGCACTATAGTATCCGCTGTTAGTGAAGGAAGGTCCATTTATGACAACATGAAGGCTTTTATCAGGTTTATACTCAACCCTTCGCTCCATCTTGTGCATCATGATAAAATGCAGCACAGGGAAGTGTTTTGTATTTTTTTGTTGACACAGAGAGAGGGGGCAGCAACGTTTAGTACGTCTACATGTTGTGGGCAAGACATGGGTGGCTTCATGGATGAACTGCCACGAGAACTATTGATAGCCAGTCTAATAACAGAGAACCCTTGTGCATTTGATATCTTGAAAATCAAATTCAATAGTTGCTCTATTTTCTCTTCTGTCATCTTTTTAATTTTTCTTATTTAATTGTTGGTTAAGGAGAAAGCTCTAGTTCTTGACTTCCAGCAGTAATAGTGAGAATTACAAGTGTGATAAATTGAGGCTTCCCATGTATGAGAAATTACAGGAAAGATGTTTTTGGTGTTATTGGAGTTGAAACCTAAAAATTCCAATTCATTTTTCACTTGTCAAAACTTTTATCAGAAAGTTGAATTATGCCTCTTTTATATTCTTCGCTTGTTCATTTTGAAGTGAAATTTCAGTTTTGCTAACATTTTATTCATGTAGGTACATGATATCATCCAATATTGGTGAGGTTGCATCTATATTTTTGACCGCTGCTTTGGGGATTCCAGAAGGGATGATTCCGGTGCAACTTCTCTGGGTTAATCTTGTTACTGACGGACCCCCAGCAACTGCTCTAGGATTCAATCCCCCAGACAAAGATATAATGAAGAAGCCGCCAAGGAGGAGTGATGACTCATTGATTAGTGCTTGGATTTTATTTCGCTACCTGGTACAATACTTGTATCTATCTGGAAATTTTTGTCAACTATGGCTTAGTGTTACTTTGGAGCAACTTAAAATTCCTGGCTAATCTTGTTCTTCATCTACAGGTGATTGGAACATACGTTGGAATAGCTACAGTTGGTATATTTGTCATATGGTACACACACCACACCTTCATGTTTATTGACCTGAGTGGGGATGGCCATAGCCTTGTCACCTACTCCCAGCTCTCTAACTGGGGTAAATGTGATTCCTGGAAAGGTTTCTCAGTCTCGCCATACAGAGCTGGGTCCCGAGAGTTCAATTTTGATGCAAATCCATGTGAATACTTTCGCTCTGGAAAAATTAAGGCTTCCACTCTTTCGCTTACAGTCTTGGTTGCAATTGAGATGTTCAATTCCCTCAATGCCCTCTCTGAGGATGGTAGCCTCTTAACAATGCCACCTTGGGTCAATCCATATCTCCTAGTCGCAATGACTGTATCATTTGGCTTGCACTTTTTAATTCTCTATGTACCCTTCCTTGCACAAATTTTTGGTATAGTGCCACTCAGTCTGAACGAATGGCTTTTGGTGTTGGCTGTTTCACTACCAGTAATTCTTATTGATGAGGTTCTCAAGTTTATTGGAAGACAAAACAGTGTTGTGCGGCCTTCTAGTTCAAGCAGATCTTCAAAGCGTAAGGCAGAGTGAGCACAGGAGAGGATTTCTGCTAGATTATAAGTTATTCTTGGTCTACACTTGTAACTTCCATCATCCTTTAAAAAGTGACTTGGATGGTTTGGATCTTGTAGACTAGATTAATTGAACAGGATTGTACTTTTCAAAGTAGGATTTTCTTGATTTGAATAGTGGCCCCAAGTACGCCTTCATTTTTTTTCCCCCCTAACTGGAGCTGCATTTTTTCCCTTATGCCTATGAATTGTTGAATGGAATGATACAGAAATTTGAATCATTAGATTGTGAAGGTTTTCGAAGCTGTGATACGTTCAAAACAAATGCAGGGGAATGTTGTTCAAATTGGGAGGCGTGAACATCAATTAGAAGAACGAATCACTAGGTCTAACTTTGTCATATCATGTGAGCATCTAAATGGGTCTTTACATACATCTGCTCTTGACACGGATTTAAGCGCATTGTGTGACGCTGATCCTAGTACAGATGATTTGTTTGACAATTTTAAAATCATAGAGTATAAGATCACTAGGTTGTAGCCAAGTTTTGTGTGGCGGCACGGTCTTAGAATTCTTTCAGATACTAATGCAATGCCACGGTCTTACATTTACTAGCACATATTATGGGTCCAGTACATGTAGCTTCAGTTTCAGTTGAAGTTTACAAGAGTTTCCTTATCACATCACAGCAATACAAGTGATCACAAATAATAATAACAAAATGTCAGTGGCTTATTTTGACCTGGTATATTTATTTTAAGTTTAAATTTTATAATTATATATTTATTTAAAATATCACATAATTTATAGAGACGATAATGAGTTGACCCTTGAGTCTAGATTTAGTTATTTTTAATTGACCAATTTATTAGTCAGGCTCAGGCTCAGACTGAACTTAAGACTCAAATCTTCTAAACAAAACGTCATCATTTTATTTAGAAGAGTTATATCTTAGGTATGCCTCGGTAGCCCAAGCTTAGAACCAATTAAAAACTACTTTATTTGACATTTTTAATTTTTTTAAAAAATGATGTGCCCATCGTCATCCCTAATAATTTATACACATTATGCGTTATCATCAAAGTTAATATATGTAAATGGGTCATTTATATATTTATTTAAATTTATTGTTTACAAAAAATTAAAGTCTTCTTTCTCACGTGCCATACGAATAAGGATAAGGGATTTCACGAAAACTATAAATTATGGGTAATTCCATAGGAATTTGAAAATTTATAGGTGTATGAACAACACATTTCTTTTAAGCTATTTCCATCGAGTGATAATTCACTCAGTATGCATCATAAGATTATTGCCATAATACTTCAATAATTTATTTAAAAATTTATTAATATTGGTTAATTCAGCTATAGTTAAGTTTGAATAATATAAAAAAGATTACATTATTGGAATCTTTGAATTTTATCCTTATCTTACAATATTAGTTTGTTAGTTTATGCCCCTGTAGTCAATCAATTTGTTGTAAATTTATGTATGATATTATGAAATGGTAAATAAGCATGCATTATGTTTCTTTCTTATGAAAAAAAATTGATTTCATAAATTAAAGTATAAAATTACTTAAACAAAATTGTGAGTGCTTATTAGATAATAAGTTTACTAAACTTACTGGATTACGAAGATCTCAAATAAAATATTACTTATATATTTGTGGATTTCTTTATTATGATGATTGTATAATTGATCTTTATACTTGAGATTATTAAAGAATCTTATGTGAAAATTATTATGTTTGATGCTAATTTTTTTATTTAGGACAGCATAGTCAATAATACTTGTATATAATATGAACTACATAGAGATAATTGAGTAAATTAATAAAAGATTCGTCATTCTAAAGTAATTAAGGATAATGTTTCATTATTCTTTATTAGTAGTGATATAACGAATTCTTTGGCCTGAGTGAAGTGATATTTGAAAAGGTACCTGTCTATGCATGATTATGATGTATAATTTATATCTTTTTGTCGTTCCAGTTATATATATAATATGGATATAATGTATACTTTTTAAAAAACTAATCATATTCGTTCTTACGAATTAGTAATTGATTTATAATTGATATTTGACATTCATTTTGAGTCAAATCACTTTAACATTCATAATATTTGCGTAATCATGACATGTTGGTAGATATTAATCTTGAATTATGATTATAAGTTTTTAATTGGAGAATTAAACATAAAATAAAAGGAATTTAACTTTATCTAGTTCTTAATATAAATTACAATTAGAATTTATAATCATTATCGACATATTAAGAACTAATAAGTCACATATAAGGAATAGTCAAAAAAAGAAAATTTAATTTAAATTAAGTTAGACTTAATTACGAAGTTTGAAAATTTTTATAGATTAAATATGAGATATTTGATTTATTAAACTTAATTTATAATTATAATTAGAGTTTAAATTTAATTATAATTAGGAAATTTAATTTTAATAAGTATGAAAGCCTTCTATCTTTCAATATAAATAGGAGGAAGACATAAAGGATCAAGCACTCCTGGCCTCACCTCTTAAAAGTTGAGTTCTTTTTATTTGCTTTCACAAATATTCATTCGTGACGTCAAAATTTTCTTATAATTTAATCTATAACAAATTTCGCCTGGATATTATTAAAAATTGGACATTTGGAAAACTCATGATTAACATTTCTTGAAGAAGTTTTTGCAAGAATTTGAATCAAGTATGATTAAATTACCTTTTTTGGTTCATGTTTTCAAGTTATTTAATTTTTGAGATCGAATTGAAAAGTTGTAAAAATTTATTTTTTTTGTTACACCCGTAAATAGTGGTATTAGAGCATCTTTTAATTGTTTAAATTGATTAAAATTATTTGATTGTTATTTATTTGATAACATTAAGACTTAAAAACTCATTTTAATGAATTCCCTAATGCAAATCATGATAATAATGAACTAAAGATTAATTTTGTTTAATTGAAACAAAATTATGCATATGCTCCCTTTACATGCTTTTTTTGAAAAATTCAAAACACTGACGTGTTTTTATTTGTTAATGGAAATTGTATTATATTTTGGAAAAAAAGCATGCTTGTTTTGTGTTTTCTGAATATTGAATAGCTTGAGATTTATATTGCCATATTTTTTTTTTTCTGTTTCTGAAACAACTTTGCCCGCCCCATCACTTTCTTTTACTTCTAGAATTATTGTGTTATGTTTTTAATTTAATTTCATGCCTGTTTGCTTTTAAGGTTTTTGGAAAACATCTTAAGCGTGCCCCATAGGTTTAAGAATCTAGAAACCTTGAATTAGTGTTTAAGTATGATGAAGCTGGTTATAGTGAGTTATGGGTCCCCACTAGTGACGGTGCTAGCCGCTGGTGAAGCTACCCCTTATTGTCGTTAGAGGTGATGAAGCTAGTGGCAATTGTCACCAGTGGCAATGGCAAAATAGTCTTTGAATGAAGAGGTAATTCGATGTGAAGAAGATGAAAACCCATAAGAGACATAAAAATATCGGTAAGAGGAGCTTAAAGAGTGGCTAAAGGTAAAAAGAAACACAGGTAGCAATGATGGAGGAGTGAAAGTGATGAGGTAGAGACAAAGACGACATAAACCATAGTTGCTGTGAAAATGAGACATATGCCCCTGCAAAGGGGAAGAGCTAGGTGCAGCCCGATTAAACCGGCCCACAGGTCGGGTGAGTTTAGGCCTAGCCACCTCAAGCAACAGGCCGGCCACGGGCCACGGACCTGG
>JANSVB020000425.1:3437656-3449766 GCA_025504935.2 Erythroxylum haughtii | reverse complement strand
CGCAAAACTCACCCAAAATTTGCAATTATTTTTCAGGACTCAGAAGAATACCCCGTTAGGCAACAGGCGTATAGCGACCACTTGCGAGTGAAAGAAGAGGTCGGGATCAGTTGCGTCTGCATTAGTGTCTGATAATTTATGTATAAAATTATGTATTTCTGAATTTTTGTATAAATGATTCGGTCTTGATTATGTAAATTGTTTTCCGCATATATATATACTGTATGTGTTTGATTTTTTGTAAAAAATTAATACGGAGATTTGACTGAGTATTGTAGCACGCCACCCTCGCAGGGCACGGACTCGGATATCACCATCGATGTCGGGTTCGGGTCTTACGGGAGCGGGGTGTTACAGATTAGATCTTGGAAGGACAATCTTTAATATAAATAACACGAAAATAATAAAGTGACCAAAATCTATCTTATTTATGACATTATAGGTTAGGTTATATAAACGAAACTAGAATCATAAAGTTACATAAAAAAGGATACTTGGATCCTTTTGATTATGCATCATATGAAACTTGTTAATTATGTTTAATAGGAAATATGACTAAACTACCCTTTAACGAAAAGGAAGCCAATCAATTACTATAGCTTATACATTCAGTTGTATATGGCCTTATGTCTATTTGTACTAAAGGTGGAAACTTATATTTTATTTCATTCGTAGATGATTATTTTAGATATGGTTATATGTACTTAATGAAACAAAAGTATTCATTATTTAAATTTTCAAATAATTTAGACATGAAGTTGAGAAATAAATTGCTAAAAAGTATTAAGATACTTATATCTGGTTGAGATGATGAATACTTAGACAATGAGTTTCTTATTTACTTAAAAGAAATGAGTTTCTCCTACGTTGGACTCCTCATGAAACTCCATAATATAATAGAGTTTCTGAGGAGAAATCATGCTCTATTAGATTTGGTACATTTTATAATGAGTCATGCAATCCTTCTTATCTCCTTTTGGGGTTATTCCCTTGAAACTGTTGCTTACCTTCTAAATAGAGTTCCATCCAAATCGGTAGATAAGACTTCATATGGGATATAAAATGGTAGTTAATTAAACTTATCATTACTAAAGATTTGGGGAAGTGATGCTCATGTGAAGTGTGTAACATCTAATAGGCTTTAAGCTAAGTCAAATAAATTCAATTTTGTTGGATATTCAGAAGAGAGTATCATATATCAATTTTACCATCCTTTTAAGAAAAAGCTATTTGTTTAAAGACATGTTACATTTCTAGAAAGAGAATTTACTCTTAAAGAAAGTAGTAGGAGTGAGGTAAAACTTACAGAATTTTAAAAAAACTACAGATTCACATCCAGATGGAACACAAATCTTAAGTTGATACATATGATGTATAACCAAAGATTCAAAAGACACATAGTTTATGACATACTAGTAGGATACGCCATCCCCCTACTAGATTATATCTACTTACTGAAAAAGGGGAAAGACAATATCTAACATTGATTTTTTAAAATGGTATGCAGTCATGAGATTTGAAATGGAATTCATGTATACTAACCAAGTATGGAATTTAGTGGATATTCCTAATAGTATTGTACTTATTGGATGCAAGTGGATTTTTAAGAGACAAATTGACATGGATGGAAATGTGCATACATACAAAGCAATGCACATGATTAAAGGTTACAACAAAAAACAAAAAGTTGATTTTGATGAAACTAACTTCTTCATCAATAGCTATGCTTAAATCCATAAGGATCTTATTAGATATAACCGCATATTATGATTATGAAATTTGGTAATTATATTTCAAAACAACATTTCTTAATGAGAATTTGCTTGAGGTAGTGTAAATGACACAGTAGTTTTGGATTCAAGAGATTTCCTAATTAAGTATAGAAGTTGCAAAAGTCTATTTCCTAAATAAGCATCACGAACTGAGAACATCTGCTTTGATGAGATAATCACAGTTTCATTTTATAAAAAGAAGTGGATGAATTATGTGTTTATAAGAAAAATAGTGGGATTACAATCATCTTCCTAGTGCTATATATGGATGACATATTGCTAATTAAAAATGACATTCTAACGCTCCTGTTTGTAAATATTTGGTTATTTAAGAACTTCTCCATAAAGAATATGGAAGAAGTAGCCTATATTCTGGGAATAAGATCTGTAGAGATGGATCAAAGAGTTTGCTTGGTTTATCCCAATCAATGTACATAAACAAAGTGCTAAAGAGGTTTTAAATGGAGAATCACAAGACGGGGTTCTTACTCATGTCATATGGCATTTCTCTCTCACAGAATATATGTTCAAAGACATAAGAAAAAAGAGAAAAATGGATTGTGTTCTAGATGCTTCAAAAATTGGATGAATCATATATGCGATGTTATGTACTAAATTATACGTCTTTTATTCTTTGAGCATAACGACCATATTTCAAGCCAATCTTGGTGATGGTAGCTGAATGTTTATGAAAAACATCTTAAAGTATTTAAGAAAGATTATAGATGTTTTCTTGGTTTATAAAAGATCTGAACTAAAAGTTTCTGAGTATTCATATACTAGTTTCAGGCTGATCTAGACGATAATAGTTTCCAATCAAGGTATATCTTCACTTTAAAAGATGACTTGATAAGTTGGAAGAGTTCCTAGCATTGTTAAACCAATAGTATGATGTGTTTTGGATCAAGAAGTTTACCATTGAACTTGGAGTGGTTCTTAACATTGTTAAGCCAATAATATTGTACTATAACAATAATGTTGTCATTGTATAGGCAAAGGAATTAAGGTCTTTTCAACTGTCTAGTGAAAGACATAACATTGAGGCAAGGTCCCACTAAAGAGAATCTTGAAGATCCTATTACAAAGTCATTATCTCAAAAAAAGAAATGTTCAAAATAAGGATGGATATGGTATTAGTTACATATACTACTTTAGTGTAAGTAGGAGATTGTTAGCTTATGTTTTTGTAGCCAATCAATTAGTTGTAATTTTATGTATGACATTATTGTTTTAATTAACATTTTTTTAATCTTTATGCATTATGTTAATTACATTTGATGTTTTAATATTAAAGATAAAATCCCTTGAATAATTACCATACAATTCAAATTATGATGAGATTATAGTTATAAAATTTAATTTGCATTTATATATACTTTCTAAATATTTTACAATTTTAGTTTCATTAAAATGGGATATTGATGGAACAATAAAATTAACACATGTTATATTTCATTCTTATAAAAAAAGTAACTGATCTCATAAATTGAAATATGAAGAAACTTAAACGAATGTGTGAGCGTTTATTAGACAATAAATTTACTAAATTGACCCGATTATGAGAATCCAAAATATAATAATACCTATATGTTTATGAATTTTGTCATTATAAGTATTGTATAATTGATCCTCAGACTTAAGATTACCAAAGTACCTTATATGAAAATTACTTTGTTTTTAATGTTACTTATGACCTATTTTATTTATTGTAGCTTAATTGGTAGTATTTGGATATAATATAAATCATATAGAGATAGTTGAGTAAATAAATATAGGGTTCATCGCTTAAAAGTAATTTGAAATAATGTTCCACCGTTCTTAATCAGTAGTGATTTGTAGAATTCTCTGACTAGAATATATTGATATTGGAAAAGTATTTTTAAATATAAATTATAAATCAATTACTGATTAATATGAATAAGCATGATTGGATTTGAAGGAGTAGATAATTATACATACTCTATATCAAATTAGAATATTGAATAATAAAATGATTAAATTATATATCATAACCATGCATGAACATATTGAATCAAACCATTTTGACATTCATAATATTTGGGTGGTCATGACATGATGTTATACGCCAATGTCGATCTATAATTAAAAATTATTTAATATGAGAGTTAGAGATAAATAAAAATGAGTTTTGATTGATCTAATTCTAATTATAAATCATTGTCAACATATTAGGAACTAATGGATCACAAATAAAAAGCAATTAAAAAGAGAAAAAGTCAAATTAAATTAAGTTGGACTTATATGAAGTTTGAAAAACTTTAGGGATAAAAAATATAATATTTGATTTTATTAAAATTAAATTAGAATTAGAATTAGAATTTAACTTTAATTATAATTAAGATATTTAATTTTATTAAGAGTGAAACTCTTTTATCTTTCTCTATAAATATGAGGAAGGTATAAGGGAGTCAGCACTCTTGTTATCATCTCTCAAAAATTAAGTTCTTTTTATCTACTTTGTGGATATTGTTAGAAGTTGATCACTTGAACAACTCATAATTAACACTTTGTAAGTAAGCTTTTGAAGGAATTCAAATCAAATGCAATTCAATTATTTTTTTTATGATTTATGGTTTTTAAGTTATTTAATTATTCAGATCGAAATACTGTATAAATTTACTTATTTATGCTTGACCAGTGATTAGATCACATTTAATTTTCCAATAAGTTGCATCTTCTGAAGCAAGTCTTTATTTAGTACGGAGCATGACAAGGAACGATTTTCACAAGCTGAACTGTCGTTCTGTTTTTATTTACTACAAAATTATGTTTGCTCTGTTTCACCTGCCGTCGACTTCATTTTCATCATAAATTTGTATATATACATTATGGTTTCTAGTAATGTTTCTCATTTGATCAGCCGATATATCAAGACCAAAGACATTAAAAGGGAATTTCTAGGTGAGGCCGAGGCATATTCTTCCTCCTACTAGACCCCATTTCCATTTCATTGCTTTAATGGCCCTACCAACTGACTGCTTCTCATGTGCTACTCTAGCTTATGCAGCACCTATGATGCTTCCTGTACTTGTCCACTTCATTATAGTGTTAAAAAATACCAACTTTAATCAAGCACAGCCATAGTCATCAAGATTCAGATAGACCTTTGCCAAATTAGAAGCTCGTTGCTTGGAAATTGCCTCTGATTTGTTATGGCATGTAGGTAAAGTACACTGATATTAAAAAACCAGTCCAGTCATCATGCTAATATGATGCCATTAACCCCTAGATAAAGCACATGAAGCAGGACGTGCCCATAACTGGCAGTTGTTTGTTGTAGTTAGAAGAGAATTTGATAATGAAGCAACATTAGTTTAATATGCAGAAGCTCAGTGGGTAAAACACCGCCGCTGACAGATATCAAGAACGCCGCCCTTACCATCTCTAGGGCTCTCCTTAGCCTTTATCTAAAGGCCAAAGTTAAATCAGATTGGGAACCTACACCAATTCCCCATCTTTAATTACCATTAGCCTCTCAATATATATATATACACACTATCTGCTTAATTGGAAGGCCAAAGACACACTTTAAGAATTCAAAAGGAGCAATAAAAATGGAGTGAGTTCCTGTTCCCAGATGCTCTGTTTTTACTTGGCTTTAGTGGGCGCTTTTCTTCAACTGAAATATAAACGTGGCCTTCTGCATACAAATGTAGACACGTAAAGCTGCATAGAGAGCGTTCCAAGTAAAATGTAACAATGTGGGCATGAACGTATTGTTAGGAGTCCAGATCTTTTGTCAAATTTTATGGTGTTTTATTGTGTCCAGTGAATCTCAGCCATTTATTTATGTAGGTCCCGCATAGATCTCGCATAAATAGATGCGAGTCTCGTAGAAATAAATGACTGAGGTTCACTGGACACAATAAGACACTATAAAATTGGACAAAAGATCTTGTCTCTATTGTTAGTCTCATTTTATTGTGTACGAGGCATTTTACTTTATTGGGTCGGTTAAGTTACTTAAAACTAAATTAAAAATAGAGACCCAAAAGATCATTAGTGAAAGTTAAAAGGCTCGTCTCTATTCTCAGTTCAAATGTTGATGGAACTCTTACACTTACAAGAAAAAGAAAACAGTAAGAAAAGCAATATTGCGCTCGCTTATAAGATGCACAATGGCTGGCTTTTACATAATGAATTGCTGCTAGACTTGTGCCTGTCAATTCTATAACCCTTTTTCAAAGTTGCTCTTGAAAACAACTGTCATAACAATCTTTATACACCACCCTGCAAGTTCCTGATAAGATCATGACACTTCCCAAACTTAGAAAACAAAAGTCGCTGACAAAAACCACACTCCAATCAAGGCCAAAGTACGACTACCAAGTCAGATTGAACACCACTTTGCGTTTTTCACTCGGTACTCTTTGATGCTCAAGTCAAGTGCTTTAGGTTATTCTTTAGCTATATCATCCCAAGAGATTTTCTTTGGTGTAATAA
Source organism: Erythroxylum haughtii (assembly GCA_025504935.2). Classification (NCBI taxonomy): domain Eukaryota; kingdom Viridiplantae; phylum Streptophyta; class Magnoliopsida; order Malpighiales; family Erythroxylaceae; genus Erythroxylum; species Erythroxylum haughtii. Next base: position 3,443,530 of record JANSVB020000425.1, on the reverse strand, counting down.
ATCGATTTCAACTCATAGCACATGCCAATTTGTTGATTGTTACCAACAGCCATTTGCCTTCTTTCGTGTTGATAATGACATTTGCGTTTCCTTTTTCTGTTTCTCTTTAGTGTCCCTTTCGTTTTCAGTTGCCATTCGATATCATGTAAACGGGTGCAATTATGATACATTCTAGCGACTAACATTCTTTCTACCAACAAAACAAGATTTGATGCTCTCTAATCTTTATTGACCATGAAACTAATACGAGATTTTACCTATTTTACAATTCCAAAAAAATGTAATTAAGCAATTTTACTCTATCAACTATTAAAACTCCAATACACTCATCTTTAACTTTTTCTTTAGTACTTTATGATGAGCTCCTAGTTTCAAACAATTTACTAGCTAAAATAGGAAGAATAATAAGTATATGATGCAGAATTTATCCACATAGCTGAATGAACAAATGGAAAATTTAGTAAGAAAACTAAATTGGTTACAAGAGTTATTATATTTTTTGCCCAAGTACCGTATAATCAGTCAAATAATTGAAAATCAATCACACTAATTAGTTAAATATGTTCAAAGCTTGGCATTAATAAAAAGTCAATCAACTATATTTATACACTGCATCGCACTAACAATAAGAAGAAAGCCACCACTGTGATTAGTACTACAAGGCATACCAACACAAACATAGACATAGTTTCCGTGACTAATTAGCAAACGAATTTACTGAGAAGGCTTGAAGAAATTTTATCCAAGTGTCGTCATGTTCCTCTTCTTCTTCCCCATATATATTGCTCCATTGGAGAAGCTGAGGGTTTTTCTCAGTCTCATCGTTCCTTGCAAACCTCCCTCTGATGCGTGGCCTGCTGTCTGCCAATGTTTTCCTGCAGGCATACTTTCAATTTTGCAAAAACTTTAGAATATTAAACTCATAACATGTGCTTTAAAGTAATAATATTATTTTACACTTAACAGCCATTAGTTGGTAGTTTAGCAGTTCCACGTACATGGATCAAAGTTCCATGTAGAAAAATAAAAGAGAGAAATGAAATGGAGCTACACTTTTACTTCAGTGAACAAAACTCTTGCTTGTTAAGTACTAATTCATCGAACATCAAGGGGAAATTATGCATAAGAAAAGATGCCCTCAGTGTTGACTCAATGTATCATTATCTCAACGAGCATCACATAACCACAATTCCGGTCAACCAAGTGGAAGAATGATTGTCTTTCCAGCCATCATTTCTAAGATTGAATGTTTTTAATACAATTTGTAAAAAGCACATAAATATGACCTTGTATATCACACTTGCTTTTGAGTTACATCTAAGAAACTATTGCAACTTCTATCCCAATAGTTGTGTCAAAAAAAGTTTGATTTGACATAAAGTATTGGTAGAAGTAAACACGAGTAAAAGATATATGTGCAATAGCCTAGAGGTCGTATATATGCATGAAGTATACATAAATTCTCATAAATCAAATGGAGTTGTAATTAAAGATGTAACTGAATTTAGAGAAAGACCTTAATCTTCTTGGTGAAGTTCCTTTGGTTTCGCTTGCTTCTGTACCTCTCAATTCTCTCTTTCTTCTCCTCTGGACTGTATTTGGTTGCTCTGCTCATGCTCTCCATAATTACACTGCTCTCGCTTGACAATGGGCTCTCTGACCTCTGACTATGCTGCACCAACATAAGATAAGAACTAATATATGCAGCTCACCTTACGTCCCAGTATAAATTAATAATTCAGATTAGCCAGTAATGTTGGATCGTTGTATATTTTTGAAGGATCAAAGCCCGTCGTGTATGGGACCGGAAGTTTAAATAGAACATTGAAAGATATAGATTTCATTTAATTTTTTTTTCATAAATTAACTTAAACATTAATTAATCAAATGACGTACCTGTAAATCACCAGTACTAAAGACCCTCCTCACAGAACTAGTCTCCATGTCCAGAAAATCATAGGGAGAAGTGAAGTGACAATGGTAACCATTGTTGTGAAGAGAACCCTGAGTCGTGGTGGCACAACTCGCGAGCGAAGCAGGAGAGCCATAGCTGCTGCAACCACTAGTAGTAGTAGTAGTACTCTGACCACACAGCGTCTCCATGGCCGCAAGTTGATAGTCAGGAATGACCATAAGGGCCTCCGAAGGCGGTGGTGTAAAATCGGGAGAGATGTGCCCGAGGAGGAAACAATCGGCGCGTGAAAATGTGGGGAATGAGCGACCGTACATAGGGCGCGTGGTTGTGGTAGAAGGAATTGTAAGAAGAAAAAGACACCATGAAACTGGAGGGAGAGGGCTTATTTATGTGGGGGTGTGAAGTACTCAGAGAAATTGAAAAAGAAAGCTGCTAGCTGACGTGGACAATGATGTCATTTTTCTGACAGACAGAGCGTTGACCTCCGTCTTTCTTTTTTCCTTTTACATTTATAATTTTGTTTTTCTCTTTTTTTTGTTCTTATTGCAACAATTTCGTTAATTCTCTTTACAATTGTTGAATTAAGGAAACTTTTAATGTAAGTTCTAATAGTAATAAAATATAAGTAGTATTAATGACTTTGTTTTTACATCAAAGTAATACGAAAGCTCTTATTTATTTATTTATTTAGTTAACAAAGTAGAGCAGTAATTAAGTGTTAAGATAGCCTCTAAGAAAGAGAACACTATGGTCGTCTGCGGATAGAATATGGAGTAAGTCTCCTTGAGGCTTAGCTAATACCTCACGCTCTACCTCCAAATCCTAATTTGCCTTAGCAAGACAGTCAACACAAAAGTTGCCCTCCTTAAATATATATTGCAAAGAGTAGAACCAATGCTTACTTAATAGTTTGCATATATTCAAAATCAGACCACTTAATGGATAAGACAAGATATAAGTCATTCTAATAAGGTCAATCACTGCTCGGACATCCAATTCACACTCTACATTCCCAAACCTTATCTCCATGGAAGCAGTAATTCAAACCGCAAAGTTTGCATTTCATCTACTATGTTAAAACAAAAACCCAGGTTAACTTTGAAACCCACCAACCAAATACTCATACTATTTCTCGACAAACCCCTGGCCCCTGCAATGCTTGGGTTACCTTTGATTGCCCCATTCGTATTAAGTTTGACAGCCGTCATGGATGGAGGAAACCAGCTTATATAGCAAGGCCAAGGCACATCCACTGTCCTCTTGGATACATAATATAAGAGAGCTCTTGTTGTTTCCCAATGGTGGAGAAAAGAGTAACAACACCAACTGATTCTTCAACAGGTGCCAAACTAATACTATACCATTGAGTTCATAGCCTTCACATCGTAATGGTAAAGACTATCTGCCAATCAATACCAATTGGCAATTTTACTCCATTGCCCTACAAGTTCCTATCAAGCTACTCAATCAAACCATTAGATATAAAATCAGTCTATTATTGGGCTGACACCAAATGCTGCCAAACTAAAGATGTAATAGGGCAATCATGAAGAAGTTGAAGTGTGGACTCTTCTTCCGCCACACATATAACACACATGCTCTCCATTGCCATCTTCCACTAGAACCGTAAACTATTAGTGAGCACTCTATTCTTACTAGCTAGTCGTAAACAATAAATCTAGCGAGCTAGCTCCGGTAGCCTCTATATCTATGTCTAATCCTTTGGAGCAATTTTCCCTTCCTCTCTCAACAACTTGGAGTAGGCTGACTTAAAAGTAAAAATCCCATCTAAATTATGCTTCCAAACATGTCTATCTCCCAATTGTTGCACCTAAGAAAGCGGATCACTGATGACCTCGAGAGAATAATTAGGCGGCAAGCTCCCAAAGTATATAAACCTAGAGAAATTTCACGAAGATAACAAAAAAGGTATTAAATAAATTCATCTAAATGAAGAATAAAAAACTAAGATTAAAGAAGATCAAGGTACAACAAGAATATAAATAAAAAATGTAAAAACCGTTATATTTATTATTTGGTTAGCTTTAGAGGCTCATCATTTATAAGTATATCATCATTTTAACTTATTATCAAAGTATTTTTTAATCACTTACAAAAATTAAAGTTTTGATTATAAAGGAAAATTCTTAATCTTTAAAACATTCTTTGAGATATATTTTGAGAAGTGTTTACGTTAAATTTTCATTAAGAAAATTAATTTAGATAACTTGAAGATGTTAGAAACAAAAATTCAGAAACATTATCTAATCTAAATATGCCAAACATGTATATCAAAACTTTGTAGGAACATTAATTGATATATTGTTTAATTGCTATAGTACTCGACCAGTGTATCAACAAAATGCACATTGGTTAATTAATATACTGTAATAGTCGATTAATATTTATAACAATTAATTTTTTAATCAATATACGTTGGTCACCTAGTGTATAACAGTGGTCAACCAATTGATTATAACTAATCATTATTATTAAGTTCTTGGTTCTAATGACTATATTAAGTTCCAAAGGTTATAAATACATAGTTTTTTTAATTGATTTTAACGTAAAAATATTTAGATTTTCTATAAGACATTTCAGAGAATTCTTTTCAAAGATTTTGAGGGCATTTATTGTTGCATCGTGAAGTGTGTGAGTCATTAAGTTATCAAAGAGAGTAAGGAAAGATCTTTTGAATTGTCAATTTCATTTATAAGTTGGATTTACTCTTTACTTTAAAAGAAGATTATAAGATGAGTTACTATTTACAAATAGAAAAGTAAGAATGATTGTAAGAAGGTGTTAAGTCAAAATGACTTCATGTTTAATAATTTTATTGATAATCAAATAATGATAATGTTTGAAATAAATGAACTATTCTGATGAGTGTGTTAAGTATGCAGTGCCAAAACACAGTAGAAGAAGTTCACTAAGAAGAAGTTCCGAAGACTAAGAAGAAGTTCCGAAGACTAAGAAGAAGTTCACTAAGAAGAAGATTCGAAGACTAAGTAGAAGTTCCAAAACTAAGAAGAAGCAGTTTGAGTTAGTTACAGAACTCAACTAAATAACGGTTTCAACAAGAAGCAAGAAGCAAGAAGCAAGAAACAATTATCGAGATTCAAAAAGCAGTTAGAGACTTAGGCTATAAATATTAGTCATAGTCGAAGACTGAACAATCTTTATGCTTACAAGTTATTACTTACACAAATTTTGTGTGATATACGAGAGCAAATATTACTGTAAAAAAAACTCACATTATCTTTCTAGTGAGAGAAAGAAAAGGTTGAGAGCCTGGAGAGGCTAAGATAGCTGAAAGAATACTCAGTGTAAGAGACCTAAAGAGGCTCTGGAAGGGAGGAAAGAATACTTATAATTTTGACGAAGAATAGTGAAAACTCAAAAGGATTCTGAGGACTAGATGTAGCCCAAGGTTTGGGGTGAACCAGTATAAAAATTGTATCGTCTATTTTCTAACTCTTTACTCCTAAATACTCTTGTTCTTATACAAGTTTATACAAGTTATTTGCGATTTAACTAAGTAACTAGTTGGTATTCATTTAATACTTGAAAAAGTTTCTTTTTTAAGAAATTTCAAAGGTTTTTTGTATTCACAAAAAGATTACATAATTCAACCCCCCTTCTTGTGTACTTCGTGAGTTCTATATTAACATGTGATTTACTTCAATTGGTATTAAAGCTCGGTTTCCAAGAACCACCTTTACACAGTGAGGACAAAGATCCGTGGTAGAATCACACGTGTTTATTGCTGAAGGTGCCTTTGTCACAAGACCTCCTGCGTTCAATGGTGAGGACTATCATTATTGGAAGGACAGGATGCGGCTTTTCATTGAATCCACACATGTTGATCTATGGGACATCATCGAGAATGGACCATACGTACCAGTAGATGATGATGTCAATACTATTCCACATACCAGATGGTCAACCGATCACAAAGC
>JANSVB020000425.1:3250081-3264544 GCA_025504935.2 Erythroxylum haughtii | reverse complement strand
AATACCATTTATATATCTTTGTGATATATTGCGAAGCTATTGGAGTTTGGTTGTACCTGTATACTTCTTTTCGTTCTATACAGGTACTTTTGTTTCTTTTCTAGTCCAACTGTGTTATAATTGATTTATATTATGTTGCATAAAAAGCATTTGTCTGGAAGTAAAAAAGGGGAAAAAAAAGAAAGAAAACTAGTAACACAGTTGATAGAATCAAAAAATGAGCAATTAATAAATTTATTAAAAGAGTAGGCTCCTCTAGTGAAAATCCCAAGAAATTAGGTAAAAGTAGTTTTGAACAACATAAAGAAAACTTAAGTGATGAGATTCATATTCACGAGGATACTAGATATCTAAGTGAGCATGATCATGTACTAAATGTATCCACTTTAGAAAACTTAAAAACAGATGAGCAAGTAAGCCCTATATTAGACATTTATGATCCTAGAAATTGAGATAATCTTGATAATAAAACAAGGGATATTTAGTTGAAAAAGGGCCTGTAAGATAACTGAATCTTATATTTTCTTTAGATAATATCTCTCGTCATTTTTCATATTCTTATATTATAGAAATTTGAGTAATGGAGAAATTAATGATAGAAAATGGTTGGTTTATTCTAAACATGTAGATAAAGTATATTGTTCTTGTTGTAAGTTATTCAAATCTACTAACAAACAAAATGAATTAGTAAATGGCGAATTTAGAAATTGGAAGCATCTTAATGAGAGACTTAAAGAGCATAAGAATTGCATTAAGCATATGACTAATATGAGAAACTGGAATGAATTAAGAATAAAATTGAACAAAAATCAAACAGTTGATAAAGATTTGCAATAAAAAATTACAAAGGAGAAAAAACGTTGGAGACAAGTTTTGATAATAATAGTTTCTGTTTTGAAATATCTTGCTAAATATAATTTAACTTTTCGAGGATCCAATGAGAAACTTTACCAAGATGGTAACGGTAATTTTTTAGGATTGATTGAGATAATTACTGGATTTGATGTGGTAATGCAAGCTTAAGTTATATGTACTCAAAATCATGAAATTCATCATCATTATCTTGGTCACAAAATTCAAAATGAGTTGATTTCTCTGTTGGCCTATAGCGTTAGAAGTTTTATCATAGGGATCATTAAAGAGGTTAAATACTTTTCTATTATTCTTGAGGTCATCAATATCACAAGAAAAGTTGAATGATTTAGCTATGTTATGTATTGAGAATGATATATTGGATAATATTGATATTGATAATATTATTAATGATTTTACATCTAGAAATGTACGGAGAAATTGTTTTTTGTTATAAAACCGAAACTAAAATTTAAGAATATTTGAGAGAGGAGAGTTCTTCTTATAAATTGGTGTACCTTACATCAAGTTAACCCTTCTATTTATAGTACAAAATTTCTAATAAAATACTATCATAATAATGGAAGTGGTACACTAACTATTAAGTGGTGCATTTGGTGCGCTAAACACAATTAATGGCACACCATATCTTTTATAACAGATTCTTTATTTTCGAGCATTACTCCATTCCTTTCGTAATCATAAAAAACAAAAAAACAAGAGTCATTGCCCTTTTTTTTTGGCGTGTGTTTTGCCACTACTCTTTATGTTTCCTCCGTCACTTTCTACTCTCATTATAAGCAAGTAACAGTAGTAGCGGCCATCTTCACTTTTCTTCTCCTTTATTAAGATTTCAGTTTCTTAAAAGCCACGTTTTTTCTTCAATCTGGTTTCTTACGAATCCTATGTTTTAATGTAAGGCTCCTGCCCCTTTTCGATGTTGATTTTTGGTTTGAGGACTATTTGTGTTCGAACTTTTGGTGCTTAATCTTAATCTTTGTTAGTGGGTCTTTGGATTTTTCATGTCGGATCTCTCTGTTGCTTTGATTGAAGTTTTCATTTTTCAAATTTTTGCTCTTTACTGGTATTTAGTTATGTCTATTTGAAGACGTTCGTTCTCTCTCTTGAATCACTTCCTTTATGGCTTTTGCATTACCTGTTGCCTTTTTTTTGTTCCTGTTGTGTTTGTTGGAGCTTAATTTGCATTTTTTTTTTAATGGTGGGTTTTCATCTTCTCACAAGAAAGCTTAATTCTTATTATTCCAAAACTTTAAGTTGATTGTTACTCGTAACAGCATATGGCCTAATTGGGAGCAAAGAGATCGAATTGCTTGATTATTTTGATTTTGGCCACATTTCTATCGCTCGAGTAGATTCTTGTCTTCTAACGATTTATTTTCCAAAAAGAGATGCCTACTTGTTTGGAGAAGATATTTGCAAGTACTTCATCTTTATGTTGTCTCTCTATTTCTACTTGCCAAATTTATGAATCATTTTTACTAATGTTTGTTGTTTATACATCTGGGGTCCTAGAATCTAGTTACTTTTGCATTTGAATCACTTCCTTGATTTCGTGTAAGAGACGTGGTTTTGACAATTGAGTTCTTTGTTTTGCAGAAATCTAGAATATTTTGATTGGGAGGTCACTGTGGCGTTTCTTTTGGACGAGAAATAGGATGCTATAGTTGTTGAGTCTATCTATTGATGTATATCGAAAAATCATCTCTTTGAACCTCTATTGCAGAGGGATCCTATAACTCGTTTGTTTTACGGATTAAAATTTCCATTAGCATCCCACTTATTCTATCAGTCGTTTTCCATGGAATCCACTTTTTTCATCGTCATTCCCTATTATGTACTCCAAATTAACTAAACATTGTCCAATCAATCATCTATACGTATTTTGTTTGTTCTCACTACGGTTGCTCAACCATTGGACTGATTCATTCGTCCAATTACTGGTCTCTCTCATTTCTATCTTTTCTATAACAGGTAAATCTAGCTTTCAGTTGTTCAATTGGCATCAGCCCCGCTTGATGAACAGGGAGTGTTATTTTACCATTCTTTGAACGATTGTGTTCTTGGTGTTTTGATACTTTGAGGGGTTGGGTGAGTAGAATGGTGTGCCAAGCAGCGAGCCAAACAAATTTTTGCGCATTGAAACAAGAAAATGGAATTGCTAGAAATGTCACTATTATAGTTAGTCATAGCATGTTTTCAACCACTTCAGGATTGCCAGGTTAGTAGAGTATAGTTAAGCTTTCCTTCTTCGTTTGGCTTGGACTACACTGCATCGGTACTCAAATAGATGTTGGTAAGGCTGTTGTATTATTATGTAATAATTATGCGAAAGTTCAGGTTTTGTTTGTTTTACTAAGTTATTTAAAAAGATCTTTTTGTACTTAGATTCCTCTATCCATCTTCTAGTCTATGAATTATTCGAGGAAGCATATTAATATTTTTGTAAGTATTATGAACTTATGATACAATTGAAGTTGCCTAATTAGGTTATTTTGTATTAGTTGAAAATTTTGTAGTTGTGATGCAAATAAAGTTTGTAGTGTTAACCTTATTGTGCATCAATTGAAAGCTTTTGGTTAAGGTATTGTATATGGCTGTGATATTTTACATCATTTGCATTACCGGAAGAATGTAAATTGCATTAAACTATGTTACTTGATTTACTATAGCAACAGAATAGTGGATATTATAGTTATGTCCATGAATTGTATAATATTTTAGATGATTAAACTATATTTTGAGGATATTATGAAACTAATGATATGTTGATGCAAGAAAATATTTGAGTATTTTTTTCTTCAAGAGCTATTGAAAGGAAATACCACAATATACTTGATTTTAAATATTTTGTCATTATAAATAGGGTGCATAAATTAAATATAATCAATTAAAACATATTTAAATTTTGATATAAAATACAAATTTAATATATTTTTATTTTTCAATATTTTTAACAGATTACCTACTATCAATGATAATGGTAATCATTTCTTTATCTTAACCAATCATCATAATTATAATGATTATATCTATTTTCATTTCTCGTTATGTTCATTTTCATTCTCATTGCTCTATGTGAATCAAGTGTCCCCTTAAATTATTTCATAGGGTTAGATTTAAGAAGATTTCTATATAGAAAGAAGTTCAAATTTATTACATTATTTTTATTAAATTACGTGAATTTAGCCCATCGTAGCTCTTCATTCAATGATAAATTTGAGTGATAAACCTTACTATTGGGCGCCGATTCGCTACCTAATTAAATTTGCTATGGTGCGGGAAGTGATAATAAGATTCAGCCATGTCATAATGAAAACCATCAATTAAAAAAACAAAAAGGGACTAGCGCTACCGACTGCAAATTTTATGACTATATATTTTGTCTTTGCTCTTATGGGAGCATTTCTCTATTTACAATGGATAACATAAATAGATAAAATGTACTGCGCATTATGTTGTTAAGATGAAGTCGTTTTAACAATGTTACTAACTCAATATAATTTCCACACTTGGTTTTTCTGATAAAGAGTAAATAAATAGAATTTTTGGATTGTCAAAAAAAAAAGAAACTAATAAGAAAATACTCAAAATAAAAATTTTAAATTTAGTTATTTGATATTATGCTAAAAAGGATTCTAAAGATTTCAATGATACTATATGTGTTTAATCAATTATATTGCAGTTTCAATGATATTCTAATTTATGGTGCTAAGATAAGTATTAAATTCAAGTCGTTCTGAACAATATCATATTAATTTACAAACAAATAAACTTGTAATGTAACAGCTTACATGCAACAAATTACTTGAAAACGTTAAAACTTGCTCTTACGCTTTATCCCAAAAGGAGTGACCTCTGTGTCACACATATCAGAGCCATGCCAAACGCGCCTAGGCAAGAACCTGCGAAAATAGAAATACTGAGAGCTAAGATTAGACCTCTCTAACACCCTAACCTGAGCATACCCTGGTCGCCAATCGTCCGTTCCACTCAATTTGAGGTACAAGTTGCAGATAGGTGACTCCATGCAATGCCCTTTGACTTTGAACTGGTCTACAGTGCAAGCCTCGAATGGTTTCCCAATGGCCACATCGTCGTCGATGCCCGCCGGTTGCAATGGATCCAACTTCCCTACGTGCTTGGAGTTGAGGTGGCGCTCTACTACTTTGTTAGAATTTGTGTCGCCAAACCTCAGGCCGACATGGCTTGAGGTCTCTGCACCCTTGCTGCAGGTTGTTTCTATTGTGACCACGTATGTGCAATTTCTTTGCTGTAGTTGGCGCTGATGGATCTTAGTCTAGCGTGTCAGGATCAAATCGGAGTTTAAGCATTTTAGGAACAAAATGGTATAATAAGAATAATAATGGAATTTCTTATCACTAAAATAGGTTAAAAGATAAAAATCTTCCTTACATTTTTACTCATTTTATTTTTTTAAATTATTTAATACTATTAAGAACGCTAGAATTTAAATTTTTATCAAGTATTCAATGAAGTATTTAATATGAATTATTATTAAAATCGAGTTTAATAAATTACAATAATTAATAGTTAACACTTAATAAACAAACAATCTCTTATCATAATTTTGATATTGCAATATTTAGAATAATAAAATATATTTATAATGAATTAAATTATAATGGCAAACGACGTTTTAAGTTTTAAAACTTTAGTTGGATTGCATAAAAGTATGTAATAAGTAATGCATGTCAAAACGACAGATCGAAAGTATGGAGCAATACGATTTCAGAAGAAAAAAGAAAAGCATGGAGCAACTGCACAAGTGAAGTGAGTGACGTTGTCACAATATAGGTGAGGTCACATCCTAAGACGAGCTTCGGCCTTCAGAAAAGCCCATTTGTTATGGTTGCATCGGCATGAAGAAATTACCTTGTTTTGCGACGGGAGGCTTTGACCTCCGGCGACTAGAGCAAGCAAAAGAACGCAACACGAAATAATCAACCCTCTCCGACTCCCCAGTATTCCCATTTCTGTGTCTAAGGCTCAAAACATTTGCATAAAGTGGAACTTCATTAGTTGTCATTCTTCAACTTATAGACTAAGGTGTTGTTCTTTCCTTTCCCATGCAGAAAACCCCAACATTCTTTAGCTTTGTACAAATCCAAAGCTGGATGGTTCGCGTATGACGGCTGGCTTCCTTCACTTCCACTTATGCTGACATACTTTATTAGAAATGTAACTAATCGTTCATTAGGTAAAGCATATTTTGCTAATATTATCAACATCTCCTCTCGTAGTGGTTAAAGCCCGATTCTATCACTTTCTACACATTAAAATTGGTTTTGTAGTTTAGAAGAAGGTGCTGAAACCATTAGACAAATAAATTCTTATATACTTAAGATAACTAATCTTAAAGTATCTAATTTTTTAGAATTTTTCAATCAATTCCGAAGTTTTTTAAAATTTTCAATCAAGTGATTAGCTTTTTAAAATTTTAACAGTTCAATTCAAAATATTAATTTCATTAATAATTTGTTAATTAATTTGATTAAAAAAATTTATTACTAATGATATGCAAGTGCTTACAAAAGAAAAACTATGCTCAAATCTAATTATGGTCATTACATGTCATGAACAACAAAGAGTTTGTTAGCCAAATTAATAAATTATTAATGGAACTAACATTTTGAATTGAATTATTAAGATTTTAAATAGTTGATCACTTGATTGAAAATTTTAAAAACTTAAAAATTGAATTAAAAAATATCAAAGTATTGAACATTTGAAGATTAATTATCCTTATATACTCACTACAATGAAACTGACTTTCAATTACGTTTTTTTTTGGCAACGATTTATGAATTTGTCTCCAAAAGTCTAACTTTTAGCGACTTTTTAATGCTTCATCATTAAAGGCTTATCTTTTGCGACGCATGGACGATTTCTCGCTTGTTGAAGATTTGGCGACGTTTTGAGGTCACTAAAAATTTGACATTTGGTGACGAAATTTGAAATCTTTGCCAATTTGAACTTTTTAAAAATTAAACGAAAAAGTGCAACTTCCATGTTTTGTTTTAAAAGAAAATTTCATCTTCATTCTTTTTCTTTTACCGTCGTCTTCCTCTACGTTTTGTTTTCTCTCGTTGTGTCTAATGATGTGGATATTTGCTAATTATATTAATGATTTTGTTAACTTTTCGGGTAAATATTCATGTTGAAAGGGCGGAATTTACTTAGTTCTATATATTTTGGACAGGAAATGACGATCGGGCCAAATTGGAGGTATTCTGGGTTGCTGTCACTTAAAGTTGTGGGTTGTAGCTGCTTAACTGCAATTTTTGGGTTGATTTTAGATTTTGCGCAGTAAGCCGAGCCCACGGCTTAAGGTCGCGCGTAAGCAGACACTTGATATAGAATTGGAGACGTGATTGGATTCCTAAGTTGGATATTTTTCAGATTTGGAAAGCAATATTTTTGGGATCAAGGTGAGAAGTTAGGGGCACCAATCAGAAAGCTATTTCTTTCCCACAAGGAGAAGGACTCTGGGAGATATAAAAAGGGACTACAGCAGGAAGCTTAGGGTTATCATTTGTTTTCTTTATGAAGAGATTAGGGAAGACTCTTTATTTCTTGTGCATGTTTCGTATAGTCATGAGTGGATAAACCTACTCTAGTCTAGCAAGGGTTGATCGAATTCAAGTTCATATGTGTTGAGAGATCTAAACTCAATTGTTATCCTTGGATTTCTGCAGTATTTATTCATTCTCTGTTTTATTCATATTATTATTATCTTGTTGATTGATGCAATAAGAGCTCGTTGTGCAATTGACAGGGTCGTAATTAGCCAATCAAGGTTTCTAGATCTGTAATTGTCTAGTTAATTTTGATAACAGTGGCAGGTAATATAATTTCCAAGTTATATTATGAGGATGAATAATCTGATTTAAACAGTCACACTTGTTGATCTTGTTGGTCAGGGTTGGGTCTTTCTAATTCTTAAAGCTATTAATGAATTAAATCCTAGGCGCGTGTCGGGGTTGTTCGTCAATAAGGGGTTAGTTAAAAGGCGCGTGTCCGGCTAATCTAAAACTAAGGAAATATGAGATTATTAGAAGCGCTTCAATAATCATAACTAATCTATTGTGGGATCCGTATTTATTCTTTGTTTCAATGATCAACCATAAAACTTGAATGAGATTACCTTGTTAGATGTCATTAATCTGCTTTCTTCTCAAATTAAATTTATTTACTTTCCATTTATTAAATTCAGTATTTTTCATTTATCAATTACAAAACCCCCTTTTATTTCCTCGTTCTTGATTCCCTGGTTTTCAAAAGGATTGATTAATCTCTAGTCTTTGTGGATACGACTCTACTCACTCTAGCTACAATTTAATTGATTTTTCAGGAGTAGATTTTATTTTTCGTGCATTCGACACCCATCAACCAACATATTTTGTCATTTCATTTTTGTCAAAAATCAAGTCTTTCATCTAAAATCAAGTGTTTGCAATCTCTTAGAATTCGACGAACTCAAGTATCAAGCTACTACATATATCATAATCTTTTCATTAATGCACATAAACAAAATCAAAGATAGATATCCTTGATCAAAAGCAAGAAAAAAAATTAAAATAGACTTTCCTCACGAGTTTTACTCATGTCACTCAAGTGTGTAAGGGTTGTGTTTCACTCAAAGCTTCCTCTAAAAGATTACACTACCATAGGTTTCTAAATTCACCTATTTTTCACTACATAAAGAATATGCCATCATAAATCAAAAGGGCTTTTACTAAGGGTTGTAATGGGGCTTAGGTTAAGGTGAGGTCAAAAGGACAAAGGCTACTCACAAGCATTCACAAAATACTAAGTAATATGGGACAATCAAAAAGAAATTTTGAGCTGTGAAAATAAAAACACATGATTACAACTACTCATCACTCTCCAATACTACTGCTTGATCTTTTTTTTTGCTTTCTTTTCTTTTTTCTCTTTTTTTTTGTTTTTTGGTAACAATAAACATAAAAGAAGATAGTAGTCGCACAAATCAATAACAACTGAGTAGATGTACCTCTAAAACATCTCAGAATAGCATGTAAAATAAAAGTCCCTAAGTCAACGACACCAAATACTTAGTACTTCATTCAACTTATGAAAGGGCCTGGCTAAAAGATTTTCAGGTTTTAATGCAATGTGATTAATATATATTGATTGGAGAAATGCCTCTGCTTCCATCCACTTGCTAACATAATTAACAACAACTAATATATATTGATTGGAGAAAGACTTAGGGAATGGTCCTATGAAGTCTATGCCCCAAACATCAAAAGCCTCACAAACAAGAATGTTAGTTAATGGCATGTCATGTCTCTTACTAATGTTTACGACCCTTTGACACCTATCCCAAGATTTAACAAATGCAAATGCATCCCTAAATAAGGTGGGCCAATAGAAACCACATTCTAAAACCTAGATGCACCTTAATGTTCCCCAGCCTCTCTAGAATGACAATGATGTAACACAGAGGACATTTCCTCTTCGGGAATGCAGCGCCTAACAATACCATCCATATAAATCTTATAAAACAAAGGATCATCCCAAAGACAGTATCTTACCTCAGACAAAACTTTTTTCTTTTGAGCATAAGAAAGATCAGGGGGATAAATATTACCAGCAAGGTAGTTTACATAGTCTGCAAACCAAGGAGTGACTGTCATAACCATCAGATGCTCATCAGGAAAAGTCTCCTGAATGTCCTTCTTTGTTGCACTCTCTATGGAAGCTTCATCTAACCTTGATAAGTGATCAGCTGCAAAATTTTTGGCTCCCTTCTTATCCCTCAGC
This sequence comes from Erythroxylum haughtii, assembly GCA_025504935.2. Classification (NCBI taxonomy): domain Eukaryota; kingdom Viridiplantae; phylum Streptophyta; class Magnoliopsida; order Malpighiales; family Erythroxylaceae; genus Erythroxylum; species Erythroxylum haughtii. The sequence goes on along the minus strand of JANSVB020000425.1, from coordinate 3,254,863 downwards.
TCAATGTTAAATTCCTGCAAATGTAACACCCAATGAATTAGTCTTAGTTTAGCATCTAGTTTTGTCATCAAGTATTTCAAAGCTACGTGGTCAGTATACACAATCACTTTAGACAAAGCCAAATGTGAGTGAAACTTGTCAAAAGTGAACATAACCACCATCATCTCTTTTTCCGTGGTGGTGTAATAGCGTTGTGCAATGTTTAGTGTCCTACTTGCATAAAAAATGGGATGAAAGATCTTACCTTGTCTTTGGCCTAAAACAGCACCCACTACATAATCACTTGCATCATACATTAATTCAAAAGGAAGAGATCAGTCAGGAGATATCAGAATAGGCGCAGTCTCAAGCATATCCTTTAACAATTGAAAGATGTCAAACATTTATCGTCAAATTTAAAAATAGCATCTTTTTCAAGCAATTCGGTTAAAGGTCTAGCAATATACCTATGGTAAAAACCAACATTTCCTAACAAACTTCTAATGGATCTAAAATTGTTTTGTGTTCAAAGTTTCTTAATGACATCAATTTTTGTTGGGTCTATCTCTATATCCATGTTAGAAATTTTGTGGCCTAAAAAAATGAACTCCTGTACCATCAAATGACATTTTTCCCAATTTAGCACTAAATGGGTCTCTTTACACCTAATCAGGACTTTCTCTAAGTTATCCAAGCATGCGTCAAATGAAGCACCAAACACAGAGAAGTCATCCATAAAAATTTCGATGCAAGATTCAAGCATATCAGAAAAATAGCCATCATGCATCTTTGAAATGTAGCCGGAGCATTGCATAACCCAAATGGCATACGTATTTATGCAAATGTACCATAAGGACATGTAAAACTTCTTTTCTTCTGATCTTTCGGGGTCACTGGAATCTGCAAATATCCATTATATCCATCTAAGGCACAATAAAAGTCATGTCCAGCTAATTTCTCAATCATCTGATCAATGAAAGGTAAAGGAAAATGATCTTTCCTGGTGGCATCATTCAACTTCCTATAATCTATGCACATTCGCCACCCAGTTACCTTCTTAGTGGCTATTAATTCATTTTTCTCATTTTCAACCACAGTGGTGCCTCCTTTCTTTGGCACCACATGCACAGGACTAACCCAACCAGAATCAGAAATGGGATAGATAATACCTGCATCTAGAAGCTTTACTACCTCATCTTTCACTACCTCCTTCATGTGTGGGTTAAGTCTCCTCAGGGGCTGCACTATCGCCTTGCTTCCATCCTCCATGAAAATGTGGTGTGTGCAAAAAGAAGGGCTTATACCTTTGATATCTGTAATGGACCACCCAATTACCTTTTTGTAGTCACGCAGTACCCTCAATAGCAACTCTTCCATGACACCTGACAAACAAGAAGAAATGATAACTGGTAAGTACTCAGGTGGGTTAAGATAAACGTACTTCAAATGACTCGGAAGAGGTTTAAGGTCAAGAGAAGGAGGCTCTTCAATTGAAGGCTTTAGAAATAGCTTGGCTGGATGTTATAGAGGCTCGTATACTCTATAAGGTGTCCAATATGCCTGCTTCAACTCAACTGCAATATCCTCCAACTCTTCTTGCAATTCTTCCCCTAACTCTTAAATCATTCCTTACGCTTCTCCTTCTGACAGATCTGCATAAACAATAGAAGAATCATCAGTATCAGAAGAATAAATATCAATAAAATGGCAAGAGTCAAGAGTAGAAGAATGCTTCATAGCATTGAACACATCAAACACTAGTTCTTCATTTTTAAGTCTCACGATGAGCTTTCCACGTTGCACATCAATGATGATCCGCGCAATAGCCATGAAAGGTCTCCCAAGAATGATAGGGATGTCTATATCTTCCTCCTTGTCAGGGACTAAGAAATCAACCAGGAAGATGAACTTCTCGACCTTGACTAATACATCCTCAATGATTCCTCTCATATAATTGATGGACCTATCTGCCAGCTGAAGCGAAATAGTAGTGGGTTTGGGCTCTGCCAATCCTAACTTCTTGAAAATAGAAAGAAGCATTAAGTTAATGCTTGCACCTAAATCCATTAAAGCCCTATCTATATGTAAATCACCAATAACATAAGGAATAGTAAAACTCCCTTGATCCTTAAGCTTTGATGGCGACTTTTTTGACAATATGGCCGAACACTCCTCATTCAAGTTCACTGTGACATATTCCTCAAGCCTCCTCTTATTACACAAAATTTCTTTCAAAAACTTAGCATAAGAAGGCATCTGCGCTATGGCCTCAATAAAAGGAATGTTTATATGCAACTTTTTAAATATCTTGAGAAATCGACCAAATTGCTTATCTAATTGCATACCTTTTAACCTTTGAGGATAAGGAATTCGAGATCTTACTGGATGTGTGATGGGGTCAGCAAATAACCTTGGATGATCCTCCTTTTCAGTTAGTGCTTCCTTGGCCTCATTGCCACTTTGCCGACTCTCTTCTTCTTCACTCTTTTCCACTTCTTTATCCTTCTTCTTCTCCTTAATTTCTTCAACTTGTCTGCTCTCCTCAATAAGATTGCCTTTGCATGTTCTTTTGGGTTGGCCTTAGTATTGCTAGGCAATGAAACCAAAGGTCTTTCCTTCAACAAACTTGTAATCTGGCTCATCTGATTCTCCAAATGTCTAATAGAAGATTCTTAGTTCTGCATCCTAACCTCAGTAGTAGAGATGCACTTTGAGAGTAGCTCTTTGAGATTAGATTTCTCTGGTGGTGCAGGATTAGGAGCCTTGAAACCTAGAGCTGGTTGTCTTTAAACATTGGATGACTATGGTTATGTCATTTCATCATTCTGCCAAGAGAAGTTTGGATGATTTCTCCACCTAGGGTTGTAGATGTTAGAATATGGATCCCCTCATTGTCTGTTATAATTGCCCACATAATGGGCCTCTTCTGTCCTTTGAGCAAAAGGATTCCCAACTTGACATTCAGAAGATGCATGGGAATCTCCACCACAATGGTCACATAAAGCACAACTCCTTAATAAAGAACTAGCTCCTCCTCTTACACTATGCATCATATTATCCAACTTCTTTGTCAAAACATCCATCTGAGTAGATAAAGCCATTGTACTATCTACTACATGAGCTCCTGTAGGTCATCTGGGATGCCTTTCTGTATGATACTGAAAACTGCTAGTGGCCATCTCATCAATCAACCTGTAGGCCTGATTTGACGTCTTTCTCATTAAACTACCTTCCGCGGTAGCATCTTTACTACTCCTGGTCAATGGGATCATTCTTGTATAAAAATTATTGAGCTACTGCCATGTACAAAACCCATGATGAGGACATTATGCCAACATATCCAGAAATTTCTCTCACGCTTTATATAAACTTTCATTTTCATATTAAGTGAAGGAAGTGATCTCATTCTTCATCTTTGCAACCTTGGTAGCAGGGAAAAAGTTTGCCAAAAATAATCTCATCATCTCATCCCATGTAGTAATCGATCCTAACTACAAACTAGCCAACCATGCTCTAGCCTTATCCTTTAAAGAAAATGGGAATAACCTTAATCTCACCGCATCTTCCGATACTCTATTCTGCTTGAACAAATCACAAATATCCTAAAATGTCCCCAAATGGGTGTTCGGATCCTCCAAAGGCAATCCTCCAAATTGAGATGCTCTCACCATGGATGTAATGCTGTAAGGAATCTCAAAACTCACAGCTATGATTGTCAACCTTATAATTGGAGGCATGGGTCTATTATTATTCCCCATAGTCAAATCCATCATACTCAACTCCCTTCTCTCTTCAATATATGAAATCAACCTCTCCTCGTGCTGTTCCATCTCCATAAACTGCTCTTCTCTAATCCTTTCTTCAGTGTTATTATTCCGAGCCACTCTGGTTTCCTTGCGCAACCTACGAGCAGTTTTTTCAATCTCAGTATCTAGTAGCAAATTCTTGAGCTTTTGACCACAAGTGAGCATAAACAAAATGGAATAAATAAAAAGCAAATAATAACAAAGCTAAGAATGGAAAATAAAACACACCAAAGTAAAGCTATTAAACAAGCAACTAAAATCCTAAAATAAATAAATAAATGAAGCAACATTTAAATCTGAGATAATTATTACCATCTAATCTAATGACTTACAATAAGGAGTTTTCCTAGCAACGGTGTCAAAAACTTGTTGCATTCTAAACAAAAAAATATAAATTGAATTATATTTAGACCAATTACAGACAAGCGTACCCCGTCGACAAGTAATATAAAAAGGTAAGAATTGGATATCGTACCCAAGGGAATTCCAACATGCAAGACAATTAAATTAAACGATGAAAAATTACTCGGATGATCAAGAATTGATTGATTTAAAAATAAAATAAAATAAAGTAAGCAAATCAAGGAAATATGAAAAATGCAAGGTATGAATTAAAAACAACAAAATTTAATCAAATGTTAGAAATCGGTTAAGGTATCGAATTTCAATTGGATTGGACACTAAAAATTATAACGGTGGATTGATCTAGGAATGACTTCACTTAAGCAAGTTGAATCTAATGTTCATAGGAATTTCCCTCTCTTCTAAATCTGAGCCACCCACTTGGTTCATAGATAATTCAGAATAAAAGGCGTTCAATACAAGAAGCCTAAAACTAGGTTTGTTAATCCTAGGTATCCTCATATAAGATCCTAAGGTTGGTCTACACCTTTGAGATATTGCTTGATTAATTTTCTGAAAAATTAAATCCCATTGGTTATGGCATTCAATCATCTAAGGTCTTAATCTAGGTGATCAAGCTAAATTAGGACTAAAT
>JANSVB020000425.1:3147229-3159420 GCA_025504935.2 Erythroxylum haughtii | reverse complement strand
CCAACAAACTAAACAATGTCTTTGGGGGATGAGATCATCTGTTCCATCCCCCCTGTGCCATCCCTGAACTCCCCCCTGTCTTTGGTTGTGGAAAGGACCACCTAAGAATCAGCTTTGGTCTGACCTTGCTACCAGTCTCTGGAGGCCAGAGTAACTACAGTTGAAGACCTAAGAATAAACATTCATGTTATTTCCATTTGATGTCATATAATGCCTAAGTATCTGATATAGAATGATTTAAAACATCGAAAGCATAATTGTTAACTTAGGCGCATTCCCTTTTCAAGATATAGTCCACAGCTTCTTCTACCGTGTTAACAACCTGCAAAAGCAGTAAAGGGCACAGTTAAGTAGAATTTGTGCATACTTCAACTTCCTTTGTTCTTTTCCATGAAAGTTCATTAAGCATAGTAAACATAGATGAAGATTTAGAGCAATAGGAATACAAAATATGAGCCTATGCAGCTAACAAATACCATTAAAATATGGGGAATAACCTACTTATGTTGTCAAATGTCAGTTCGATTTTATCTCAAAGATTGATAATCAATGGAATTGAATGAAATGATCTATGACATCTCCTAATTTGCAATGTTTAATCCTAGTGCAATTGGGGAAAAAATTGAGCGAAGTAAATGTATTGAGCAAAGGAATTATTTTGGAAGGTACCAACTCATAAACTTGCATCAACACTTCTAACAGTTTTGAGGTACATACCAAATCTGCCGGAAAGTTGGTGTCATTTTCTGTTCCCTTGAAAACACCTGTCCTGGTCAAAATAGAAAACCAGGGATCTCCTGCCTGATAATCACCAGAAAAAAAAAGAAAACGAAGTATAAACAGCTTAGTGATCTCTGATCCATCTTTGGTTATCAGTTGATGTCACTATCATCTAAGTAAATCATCTCAGACAGACAAACCTGTCTTGCACCTTTGATATCAACTGAAGGATTGTCTCCTACCATGTACACTGTTCTGAAATGATGATCAATGAGATTCGAATCACGTAAAAGTTGAGTTCCACAATGAGCAAAGACAAGCTGTTGTAGCACAGCTTCAGCATTTTTAAATACAAATGGGTTTGGCTTCCCAAACGAGGTGTACTGTAGAGCATTGGGGTGAATACTGCACATTCAAAAGATTTTTTAGGATTACATTACAGTAGAAATTGAACAAGTAAAGAAGAGCCTAAAGCTAAAGAATGGTAAAATGTTATAAGGTAAACAAATATATGCTGCATCAGCATATTCTCAGTTTCTTACAAATTCATCCTATCGACAGGGCTCATTCCTTCAACATGAACCTCTGTCTCAATCTAAGAGTAAAAGTCAATAATGCCCCAACTTAGATAATAACAAAAGAAAACTCATAAAAAATAGTGGAAGAGCTAATACAGTTGCAAAATTTTAACTTCCCGAACAAATTTATGCATATCACAGGGTCTTACCTATTAAAAATTGATTCTAAAGCGATTCTGAAAGCTCCCATGCCAAGACGCTCTGAAGGAAATGTAGCCTACCTTTCGTAGTTACTCATCAGTATATTTGTGAGTAAGAACTATCATAAATACTCATAGTCAAATATTGATCACTAGAGTAATATCAACCTGGTATGCAAGGTCATCATTTGCAAAATATAGGTGGGGCTGGTGCCCAATTTCTCTTCCAGGAAGGCCTCCAGTCCGTAAAATGTCAAACAGGACCTAACACCAAACCACCATTAATCAAGTTGTATTTCTAACTTTGAGCATTTAACGAATACCAAGTATCAGAAGTTTAACATGAAACGGAAAGCATATGGATACAAGAGGTATCAACCGAGCAACTCTTAGCATTTGTCAAATGTTCACAGTGGGTCCTTAACTCAGAAATGTTGGAGTGATGATATTTAACTTACCAAATAGCAGAAATGAAGAGATAAAGAAGCCCTTCTTTCACATGCATGCAAATAAAAGGCTACAAACAAGGAATCAGTGAAAAGTCAAAGATTTAACAAAACCTGAATGTCTCTGCTCCAGTCAACAGAATCACTGACAATAAATGCTGCTTTTACTTTCTGCCAGTAAATAGCATGTTTTGATGGCATATCCTCTGTACTGCTCTTTTTAGCAGTAGTTGTCCACATCTTATATCGTGCAAGTGGATCAATACCATCAAAGCAAGAAGCGTAGTCATCTACAGAGAGAACGTTTCTGCATGTATACATGTAAAAGCCAGTCAAGATCACAAATTCTGGGCACACCCCAGAGTTTCTGTTATGGAAATTTCTGAAATTTTAAATTAAGATGGGCCAAAAATTTACTTAAACCCGTATTCAGACAGTACAGAAGCAGGTTCTCCTTTTCCAACAGCAACAACGAGGTCGTTCTTAAATCTGTTTAATCAAGACTTTTTTTAATGAAAAAAAGACTCAAACATCAAAATATCAAAAACTAGAAAAGAGTTCTTCACGCAATATTCAAGCTATTCTATTTCGACCAGTCTTTCATGGCTAATAGTGGTTATATTTAAACTTCTAAATATTTCTTGACGTAGAACATTTTGTATTAGTGATGCGTAATCTGGGGGCAAAATATGGTCAGTGCATGGTCCTTCAATGGGGTAACCTATATATCTTAAGTAATTCACACAGAAAAGCTCAGAAAGCAAAATCCTAAATAGAATGAGACCAAACTAGGTAAAGGTTTGACAACTTGATTATTCAAAAGTTGGAACTATGCACTTTCTATTATGTGATGGACATCCTAATCACTATCATAATGCATAACAAGCCATCAAATATGTTGTCTTAGCATTTTGAGTCCTTAAATTATTAATAACATTTTGGCCAAAGAAAGCTTAAACATGAATTCAATAGGCCAAACAGGCATATGTATAATACTTACAAATATCAGGTAATCTAGAGCACTGCTATGCAAACATTTAAAATATGCATTCTAGAATCTACTTTTAAGGACCTACATGTTTCTACTGCTTATGCAAACAAGTATATTAGTACGTTATCACTGCATTTATTCTTTCCTTTACTTTTACATTCTTATAACCATATGGCAGAGATGATATGTTTGTCATAGAAAATATCAATAATTCTACGTAACACGAAAGCTATGCATCTTTCAACACTCAGTAATTTGACTATTCAGAATACATACCGATGGGCCAGCTGTTTAAAAGGAGTATGACCCTGCACAACCTACAGCATTATGAAGATAAACCGAGTATTGCTTCCATCATTTTAAAAGCTACCACATAAAAGAAGTGGAGATAAATCTGAAATCCCGTATATCATCACAAAAAGTACCTGCAAAGGTGAAATGTTGAGACCCAGAAGTTTACTCAACTCTGAAGCTCTTCTTGATTCAGGAAAACCACCACCTATTAAGAACCACCACATGGTTAAAAAAAAATTAACTTCAAAGCTGAACCAAATGACACCAAAACAGGTAGAAGAAACTACATGGAAGTTAAAAAAAAAAGAATCACCATTTGTCAAAAAAACAAAGGGAATCTCCAAAGCACCTGCGCAAGGAAATTGAACACGCATTACATCCATCACTCAACTACTACTACACCTATAAAGTATCCTCAAAAATGCCAAAACAAAATTCTTGATTTCTACCTTTTACCAACATATTACATACAGTTCTCATCACAGGCAAACTAAGTAAGAGCAAGTGTTGGTCACATGATAATGGGTTATTATTATTGTAATTGTACCGGAGTGGTTGTACAAGCGCCTGAGAGCTTGTGAAGAGCCGCCGATGGGACTTTCTCCGCGAAGAATTACTCCGTCGATGTCGAAGGCGATGCCAAAACTAGGCCTGTTAGATATTTTTAAAATAAAAAATTCAATAACAAAATGAAATATATAAAAAAAAAGGATTGCAGGTGGCGGGAATGGGTACCGATCGGATGGGGAGGGAAGTTGGGAGAAGAATCGAGAAAGTGAGTTGAGAATAGATGATAAAGATCGCTGCTTTTGGACAGCTTTTGCGACGCCAACTGTAAGTCTCATTTCTTCTATTTCTCACTCCCTCTCTTTTTTACAGGAAATGAAGCCACACTTATCTGCTAGTTATGCATGTAAATTCCAACCCTACTCATTTTTTTCAACAAGTCTTTGTTTTATATTTCAACGGAGATTATTATTTTAGTTGAGATTTAAGTCATCAATTGTTTTAGCATTACAGCCTGTCTGCAATTATCAAGAAAATACAAAGCAAAATCTAAATAATAGTTCCAACGTTTAAGTCACTCAAAATTAGATATAGGTAAAACAAGTTCTTTAATATTTTATAAATTATTCGATGAGTTATTAATTTAAATTTGAATCAAATAATATATTTAATATAATTAGTAATTTAGATATTTTAAAATATTTTTATTCTTAATGAATTATTTTGAAAAAAATTAGGTGAATATATAATATTGTTTACTTAAACTTCTTTTTTATATTATAAAATAAATAAATTTATTTATTACAAACTAATGTTATGAATACCATATTAGTACCATTATTGAATTTGTTTTGGCATATACCGGTTAAAAATGAGTATCAATTTCAGTAATTTTTAAAATATAAAATAATTCCTGAATTTTTAAAATTACAAAATATTCTCTCCATATATTATATAATTTATAATTTTACATAATCATCTCTTCAAAAATCATAATAATACAATTTTAAAATAACAACAATTTGTTTATTTATATTGATATTACTTTTAATATATTTTAAATATAAACAATAACTATAATTAATATAAAAACGATCGTTTAATCATCATACAAATATAAAACTAATGATAATTCAAAATACTTAAAATGTTACAATTTTGTCATATAATAAAAATAATTACATCAAAACATCAAATATAAAGAATAATATAGTTTTATGACTCTGTAAGTATTACAAATAGAGTTCATATCAAAGAATACAATCAATTAGAAGCGAAACCTAAAACACAATATTTATAATTAAAAGTTTTATATGAGTATTACATGTATATAATTTATCATATGTATCAAATACTAGTTAAATTAAAAGAAGAGAAGAAATGAAAAACTTGGAACTTTATTTAATTGAATATTCGCTCAAATCTTATTGACCTCAATTCTCATTTGGTATAAACTTTTTATCATTAAAAGAAGTCTCGTTGTCACTATTGTTGCACTAAATGACATGTCAATACTTTCCTATCAAAGATTATCTTCTAAGTCACTCTCATTTATCAAATTCGGTTCCTTAGAAACTCAACTGTTAAAAAAACGATATCATCAAGGCAAATTGGATCTACAAAACTACTTATTCTATTAAAAGTCCTAGTAAACAAATAAAATTAAATATAAAAAAGACCAAGTCGTTCAATATTTTGTGTTTTAATTTTTTCCTTTTCTTGGAATGGATGAATTCAAATGTACCCTAATACTTTTCACATCATGTTGCACTCACACATTATCTTATGATTCAAATTGGAAACATTTGCAATTCTAGAACACAATTTTCAAGTTAGTCCTACCAAACAACTGTAAGACAACAAAAGTAATCTTACAAACAAAATAAAGTGATGATTGATTTCCAATAGGTATCAAAAGTGAAAAAATATATACATGGATTCAGTTTGTCTCTTTGACGAATAACAATGGACATCTCAAAATCACTAAAAGCATCCTTATAAACATCCATTTACGAGCCTAGGAGATCTCACATCATCTCATGGCAACAATTATTGTAATAGTTCATAACATTTCCTTATTAACTTTAACTTTCTTTGTAAAAACTAGTCTAAAATAGAAATTAGGATTCAAAAGTAACCTAAATGCAAATAATGGAGAGTAAAGTTTTTTTCCCCATCTTTTACTAATGACTGTAAGATAAAGTGTGTACTCTACTTGATTGCTTCCTTCGTCCTCTCCATGACATTATAACAATAACGTATTGTTGTCTTTTTGTCATTATCAGTCAGACGAAGTAATCTTACAAAATGCTCACAAACTCAGATGATAAATTGACATTAGGACCAAAGTTCATGATTTTCAAGTATAATTTTAGAAACCACCAACCTAGCATTAGATTTGGCATGCTGAGATACAACTCACTTATCATTTGTAAACATTATTCTCAACTCCTTGTTTGTTAGAATAAAACACTAAAGTGATAAGAAGTTAGTCACAAATCTTGTAATAGTAGAATGACACAAATTGATACCATTAATGAAATCCTTTCTTATCAAATTCAAGACCTATGAATTGAAAATCCCGAATAGTATAGTTTCACACAAATTATGATTCAGCCGTAATAACTATAAGTTTTCTTGCTATATTTACAGGGCCCTCACTTAGCTTAATACTTTCACTAATGACAATAGTTTTATATAAGACTTTATTGATTCGACTCACTCAACCTTTGATATTATCCCTCGTCCTCACAACTCATGAAAGTAAATCACTTCCAATAACATGATCGACTCATGTTAATCTTAACAGAGGATTTTCTCAATAACGTTTATGAATAAAGATAAGAAATAAAACATCTCAAGTGATTAAAACATTACAAACATTTTCTTTACCAACAAGATAAACGTTTCTTCACCGAAACGTTACAAACATTGGAGCTGCAAAATCCACAAGGCTGCTAGAGTTTTTTGCTCATCACAACTACATCTGTAATGACCCAACATATACCCTAGAAGTATTATATGATGTCTATGGTGTATTAAGAAGTGAACATAATGAATTAAGCGCATCTAAGTATAGTAAAAGACATAATGGTTGTTAATTTAAAAGACATGGGTAAACAGATAATTTATTTGCTTTGACATAGACATACATACCGAAACATGAAATATGTATGGAAATTTTTGATATGTTTGCTTGGATTTATGAATGTGATGTGGGGAGAATTGATAAAAGAAGTATTCTATAAGTAAATGGAATGTTTTTGGTTAAATTGGATGTATTTTTGAGTTGCTCTTGTATGATAAGACCGAAGTTAGTTGATTTAGGATGTGTACCTCGTTGAATGGATAGGTTTCACTGAATATATTACTGTAATTTTGCCATATCTTGGCTTGTAGACCTCTAAATTGGATGATTTCAATTGCAGATTGAATTAGAGACATAGGTATAAAATTTTTATGAAGGAGCTAAAATCTGATTCTGCCTCTAAGAGTTTTGAAGTTTGTTTTGAAGTTGAGTTATGGTTATTGTCCTTATTTTTGAGTAACCTGTAGTGTTTTGGGTATAACTCCCAGAATAATTATCCCAATTGCATGAAATTTATTACATTAGAAAATTAAAACATAGGGGAGTGAAATTAATTTATAAGATTGTAGGCCAATATGGGAAGTAAAGGAAGAAGAAGGACCAATATGCAATTTTTCTAAAGTTAACACATGAACTAATTAGATTAAGGCATGTGTGACTAATAATAATAAAACATATGTGTCTAATATAATTGTAACAGATGGTCCAATAGAATTGTAACATATGGTCCAATAGAATTATAACACATAGTCTAATATAATTTTAACACATGGTCTAATATAATTGTAACATGTGATCCAATGGGATTGTATAGAATTGAAATATGTGTCTAAGACCATAAAATTCATAAAAAGGCATATGGAGAGGGAAGATGGTTGAAACTTGGATGGCTTAACTTTAGATTTTTCTCCTCTCCATTTCACCTTCTTCATCTCATCATTTTTCACTTGGTCAGTCAAGCAAAGCCAAAGAGGAAGGGAAGGAAAGGCAATAGAAGACCTACTTTGTCAATTTTGAGGTTTGGGACTTCACTTAGTTAATTTATGTATTTGTGTATGATTGAATGGATATAAAGATTCATTTAGATATTTAATTGTTGCTCGGATGTTGCTTTGGTGTTATTTTGGTGTTTCTTTGAACGAACTTGGTTGTATATGATAAGAGAGTATCATGTAATGGAATTCTTTCTAGGGTTTGTTTGAGTCAGTCATATTGTTTGAGTCATAAATTAGCCTACAAACTTCCAAATTGTGTGATTTCAGTTGCATATGAAACCTAAGACATTGCGATAAATATATCTAGAAGAGACTCTAATTTAATTCTAGTTCTGTGACCTTGGAAATTGAGATAAAAAAAGGTGACCTAGTGCTGCCCTTATTTTAGAGTAGCTTGTGATATTTTGCCTATATCTAATGGTTTAGAAGTCTAAATTGTCTTATTGTTAGTGCTATAAAAACTATAGACATAGACGAAGAAGTTTCTAAAAGATGTAGAAACCCAGTTCTGACTTTTTCTATATGCATATTAATGAGCAAATAGTGGTATGAATGGAGAGAGTGTCTGTCACGACCGTGACATTGTTTTTATTTCCGATTTCTATTGCATCTTATTCGAACCTTTATGAATGTGTATGAAAATTTTCAAATGCCTAGAAATAAATGAAATAGGACTTATCATATGTGAATTGGGTGATTGAATATTGGAATTTAAGATTGAGCATAATGCATTCCAAAGAAAGCTTACATGTACGTAAATGATTTGTTTGCGTATGTGTTACTCATATATGTATAGCATGATTATACAAGTATGATTTTGACACCCTTTTAATGGTGATTAGTTATGAATTGCATGCATGAACACAGATATAGATTTTATGACTTGAAGTGTATATCATATGATTTGTTAATATATGAACTGTGAAATTTGCAAATGGTTAAAGCAAATGTTATAGTGCCTGCTCTATTGTCTTGGTTGTGGATAGATAGGCATGCCTATAAGGTTATAGTGTAGCTACTACAGTTTGACACCACCAATGTCCACAGTTTGATACCTTCAGGTATCCACAACATCCATTATCCATACCCATAGAAAATATGCAGGCTTAATATAGAAAGGAAACTTAACATTCATAAATAAGAAATACAGCATGACAAAATGAATAATTGGTATTGATGAGCATTTGTATTGGTTATAATGATGAATTGTAATGATATGCAATTATATTGATAATTTGTATCAATGAGCATTGAATATCAATATTTGGCTTATAAATGTGCATTTTCGATATATGGATAATATGTTGAAACATATTTGCATCATGTACTTTGTTTAAGTACGCCATTATATGAACATTGAATATCAATATTTGATTCATGAATGTGAATTTATGGTATATGAGTTATGATATTTCTGAATGTGTGTTCTTGGTGGATGACTGTTGTGAGTGGTCATCCAAACTAAGCATTTTCTCCGCTAAGCTTTCAAACTTAGCATGGGTATTAATCCGTGTAGTTCTAAGTCATAGGAGTAAGGTACAAGGAACATCTGCAGGGACCAAGGCCAACAGATAGAAGAAAATATACTTTTGGAATGTGTTTTTAGTTATAAATGATTGCACATATAATGAAGAAAGGAAATTGTATGTTTTCTTTTGGATTACCATGTAAATGTAAAGATGTATTACTACTGTTAAATGATAATGTTAAGCATTGGGGAGTTTTGTAATATATATATATGTATAGCATTGAAGAGAAATATATAACTTCAATACATGTACAGGAATTTGGTTGCTATATGTGTGAATGGTTGTTGGTTCCGTGTAAGGGGTGTTACATCATCGACCAATAACAGTTTAACAAAAATCATACAAATACTAGAGAAAACTAGTTATCCAATTATGCACACTCAACAACGAAAAACAATCCACCAATGGTCGCTTAAAAATAGAGAAAACGTAATGCAACAGCAATCCAGTTGCAAAATAGTCAATCAAATCTCCAATAATTCAATTGACTTAGATAGCTATTATCACCAAAATAGGCTATCAATTAAATCCTATCTTAATTTTAGTTTTAAACTTAATCAACCTTATCTTGAAAGAGTCCCACGTAAGATAGAATACCAAATTCCTAGTATGTCCAACTAAATCCAATTTCAAATAATGCCCAAAATTAAATAATAAGATATCATAATATATATCTTAATAATCTCTCCCCTTTCGGCATTATTTGTCAGAAACTCCCCCTTTAGAAGGTAATTGGACACATAATATCGAGGTCATAAAGCACATCGGAACTCCCCCTTAATCAAACATTGAGATCCAAAAAAATTCCATCAAGTTCACATAAGCAGATATCCAAATACACAAATATCTAAGGTTAACAAAAACAACCAACAAAGCATCCAAACATATTTTTCCTAAAACATATTTCCCAAACCATAGTTCTCCCCCTTGGGACAAAAAATGCCAAAAAGCACAATTACGAATCAGTTGAGAAATGAAGAACTCACTATTTTAGTTGACGGAGTGCATTTAACCCTACTTGAAATGCCCTCAATCTGATTAAATTCATTACACAGAGTAACATGCGAATTGATAGATGAAGTAGTCGAAGCATCAGAAGGCCCAGACGAGGAATAAGGCAAATGCACCACCTGAGGTTGCTTATTCACATTCAAGATTTGAGACGAAATATTCATCAGTGTCATATGCTCAAGAACACTTGAAGTCAACTGAGGAACATTATTGCATATAAAAATTGTGTAATCAAGCACAGAAAGTATACAAAGACTGAGATTTAGTACAAATCGTAAGCATTGCTTCAATTATGATTCTTCACAAATTAAAATTCACCCTAGTACCAATGGCATAAACTAACTTAGCTTATGTTAGATAAATAGAAACCACATACGTACTAGGCAACCAATTTGCCAACACTAACTTATAGATCACAAAGTATTTTTGTGTCAACACAGATACATGCAAAGCAGAGGAAGATGACCATACTGTTAATTTACCCCCGATTAACACAGTCGCCTCATATCATTAGTCACAGTCCAATCATCATCATATACTCAGTCACCAAGTAAATTATCAAACCCCAAAAAATAAATTCAACCTATCAGGATCAAATTGAACCAATTTACCCCTCACATACACCAATTTATAACTCAAGGTAGAATTAGTCAAGATATCTTTATCTAGATTACTATAGAATTCTTTCACCAATGTAAAGTCATAATGTTATGACAATAATGTAGCATTCAATAAATTTCTTTCAATCAACATTATATCTAAATGAAACTGTTGAAATTCATCCAAATTTATGGGATAATCAAGAACTAGGGGTTCGCAATGGAATCCCATTTTTGTGCTGTAGTGGAAGTGTAAAACGTATATGACATAGCATTATCAACTGACATTCTGATTTGAGAGTACCTACGAGCAGGTCAGACTAATTTTCAAGCCAATTGTTTGGTCAATTTCTGAGGAATAGAGTGAGTGGTAGTAGGTGGTGACTCAACTGTAGAGACATGAACAAAAGTCTCAATTAGAGCTTCTTCAAAATTAGTATCGGAGTCCTCGACTATGGAATACAACATAAGCAAAGCATCTTCATGTATTGATGGTTGGTCCCGAACAGAGGAGGGGTCAGGGATGTCAATAGGAACCTTTAATAAAGATCCAACAATAGTAATTATTCTACCACACGTTGAGTGTTGTTAGATACAACTGGAACGTTGAGTAGGGCCAGTGGTGGAGGGAATGAAGGTAGATGGTGACTTCTCCACAACAGAAGATGAAGCTTGACATTTAAGCTTGCTCAGTTTAGCTAGAAATAGAAGACCTAGTGAAGATGAAGTTGGTGACATTGGTGGAGAGAAATCCAAGAGAGAGAGCCAAAAGAAAAAGACAATGTATTGAGAGAGCCAAAAGACACGTTAATGAGAGAGTTAAACTAAGTGAAAAGAGAAAATTTCAAACAAATGCAAAAAAAGGAGGGAAAAAGGGGTGGAGGGGTGGGCAACAAACCAAAAAATGAAAGATAAAATTAGGGATTTTGTCTTTTTAATTTCCCACTTTTTAAAAAATGAAATTGAAGGACAATTCTAGTACATTAGAACTGTAAAACACATAATCCTAAAGCCCCTAGAAGAAATTGGAACTTGATTGAACCAAGAGGTTTCGTAAAAATGTCCACTAGTTGCTTTTCAGTTGTCACATATGAAAGAATAACAACTTTAGTTTCTACAAGCTCTCAGATAAAATGATACTTCAAGTCAATTTATTTTATTCTCAAATGTTGAACTAGGGTTTTTGAGATATATATTGCACTCTTGTTATCACAAGCAAACCAAAAAATGAAAGATAAAATTAGGGATTTTGTCTTTTTAATTTCCCACTTTTTAAAAAATGAAATTGAAGGA
>JANSVB020000425.1:3103496-3116892 GCA_025504935.2 Erythroxylum haughtii | reverse complement strand
GTATCGGAATGACCTACGGGCGTCCTTGTGTATACCTTGTGGTAAGGGGGCGCTACAAGAGGAGTAGCTCCGTGAAAGGCAATTCTTTTACCTTGTTTAGCTTTTGAAGGCATAGTTAGGAGGATGGTATAAATCATTGTTCAATCCTGGTCTTTCCCCTTCTAAGGAGTGCTCGCTTCTCTCCAAGATAAGAAAGATTAAGAGCCCAGGGAACATGCTATGATTCTTCAATTGAAAAGATCAGGATTTGATGCTCTTCAAAGATCTCCCCTGCTTACATTTAGAGGGGATCAAAACGACTTATATATAAAAAAAACTAGTGCTTGTTCTGTCTTAAGTTAGTAGCTATTCCTCTAAGCTACGCTGCTTTGAAGCTAAGGAGCTAGGAGTTAGGCTGCTCATGGGGTTTGGGTGGAACCTGGTGGATCAATGGCCTACTGGGGCAAGTTTACTAATCAATCCTCAAACTATTGGTAGTCTTTTCTTTTCTTGTTACAGATCCAGTTTGAAAAGCAATCTCCTCCGGACTTAGAAGGTACCCCTTGCCTAATAACTGAAAAGGCAAATACCGATACTCAAGCTACTAATGCCAGTAGTCATGATGAAATAGAGTGAACCTAGAGGGAATGGGTAGCTATCATATCTATAAAGACTGAGCCTTAGCATGCAGAGAAGAAGGGGTAAGCGATTTCATCACAAAAAAGCTCTATGCTAGGATCTCGAACTGTCACCTTACTCAACCCCCAAGCTCGCAAAGCGAAGCCTTTAAGTCCTAGGTCCCATTCCTTTCTTACGAGATGTTTTGAATAGCTATCCTTTCATACCCAAGATGGATTGACTACCAATGATACAAGTAAAGATTCCCCCTTTAGATACTTCCAAAGAAAAGCATCGCAGGTAAGGTTTCATTCATTTCATACTGAAACTATTTTAGAGGAATACTTAGACTAGCTCCTTTAGTTTGATTTGATTTCACTTGTTGTTTGTCCAACTTGTATCTAAATTTACACAGTAGTGTGATAAGACAGAGATGAGGACAACCTGATCCTCTTCCCTAGGGATCCCATATGAGGGAACCCTAGGAATGACTCCAACTATCATCCATGTATGACCCTGCCTTTACTTCTTCGGCTGACTCAACCATGTCTTTCTTCATTGACTGCTTCATCAACAGAATCGTCCGAATTAACCAACTCTACCGCCTTTTTCAACTTCAGTAGGGACCTTTAGTCTTTTGCTTAAAGTAGGGGTCGTGAGAAAGCAGAGCGTACCGCCCTATCATAGTCGCGAGTCTGTTTATATTCGCGACCCACTGATCAAGTTGGGGAGTTTACCTCTGCCTTCTTCTTTCCGATTGATCAAGTCAAAAAAATCCAGTTGATTACGAGACTTTCTAATGGGTCGCATACATGGTACACACATTTTTGTCTAGGACGAATGGAAATTTTTTAGCCTATTGTAACGCCCCATTTTGGGGGTTAGAATATTAAGGAATTTCAATGCATAGTATGCTTTGCATAATTGAGTTTTTACTTATTTGTGCATATGCATTTTTGGACTCATACCAATATTTGTACATGCATTCATTGACATTTTTGGGTACAATTGGTTTTAAAATTTCCGATTAAGATGAGAATTGCAGTTTATTAGTGATGAAAATTTATTTGGAGATTATTGGTATTACTTTGGATTTTTTTGGCAATTTTTGGATTTTTTCTGAAAATTTTAGGGTTATTTTGGGTATAAGTAAAAATTAGACAAATGGTATTAAGACATGTGGAAGTCTTAGATGTTGACAAAGGGCATACATGCAAGGAGGCACGTGTCACTGGGATAATAAGACACATATTTACGTGTGTTAGGAAGCAAAAACCAGATCTGTAACTTAGTTATTCTTTTGTTTTGCTTAATTTCCCTCAACACTGAACCTTACTTTCCACTCTTACTACTGGTTGTTTTTCTAAAAGCAAGGTAAGTGAAATTTTCTGATACTGTGAATAAGTTGATGATGTTTCACGGTTGAGAAAGGGATACATGCATGAATTGTGTATAAAGCATTTCGGTGATAGTGTGAAATATGCATGAGTTGTTGTCACTATACATGCATGAATATGTTACGTATTGGTATAAATGAGTTTTAAAGGAATTAACGTAGCAGTAGAGAGAGAAAGCTCAGACTATACATTTGGGTTTGAAGTTTGAAGTTTGATTTTGGATTCTTGAGTTTTAAGTTATTTTAGAGTAAGATGAATTGGAATGGGAATAGAAATGCAAAAGATATAAATTAGATGTGGTGTAAGAGAACGTGAATGAAGAAGAGAGGAAGAAGATGATTAAAACGCAGTAAAGTTCATTGTGGCCAACTTTCCTTGATTCGTTGCGGCCAACTTAAAGGATTTCATTTATGTGAAAGTTCATCGCAGCCAACTCTTGGATTCGCCGCGGCCCGCGGCGAACTTTTAAGAAAATTGTGAGGAATTTTGCTCTCTGGAAAATTTGTTGCGGCCAAGTTTCCTGATGGCTTGAATATGCTTCAGTATTTTGGACATAACTTTCTTTGTAGTTATCTAAATTGAGTGATTTTTATTTGGAGTAAACTAGAGACATAAGGCCACAAATTGTTTAAAGAGATTAAATTGTAATTCTACCTCTAAGAATTTCAGAATCTGATTGGAAATTGAGATAAGAATTCTGCTGAAGCTTAAAAATAGTCTAAAATCTTTTGAGAATAACTTTCAATATACTTACCCAAATTGAATGAACTTGGTATCATTGGTAACTTAAGACTTTCCAGAAGTAAGTATTGCCTAATTTTGTCATCTAACTTATTAGATTAATTATGTAAAGTTAAATCGTAAGTATGTTGTTAGAAAAATCTGAAGTGGTCAATTAAGTTATGAAATTGATTTCACATTGATTCATTATTGTCCAAATTATAAATACAAGTCATGTTAATGAGGGCTTTGATATCTGAATGATTTGATGATAAGGATCACAATAAGATATCCCTAAATTATCATTGAACATGTATTGTGCATATTTTATATAATTAGATGTGCATAAAGGAATACTTATACATTTATGCAAAAGTGTGATATTTGTAAATGTATTTGGTATGATATAGAGGAGCTCATTGGATGCCAGTCAAATATCGCCGGACCATCTAGGAAATAGCATATTGGAACGTACTGTGAGTCAACCTAGATGATTTCCTAGGATTGATTTGATTTAATTTGATTTAAACTTCCAATATTACTGAACTATTTGTGATTTCTTTCTGAATTCCGGCCTTGAAGTCCGAGGAGTTTAATAGTTGAACATGTATTGGAAGTACTTTGATTTGATGTGAAATTCTATATGATATGTGAATTCTTAACGAAAGTTGAATGCTGGACTTAGGTCCGATGATTATGAGTTTTGTCTGGGCATCTTATGTGATTGTCATCTATGTCGTATTCAGTATTTGATGCATTTCATAAAATGCATACTCAGATAAAGGTGATGTGACTTGAGTTGTTAGTATGAAGCGGTTCCACGTAGAGCTTTGCTCCATGATTTTTGATTTTACACATAGAGCTATGCTTTGTGATGCTGTTTAATTGAGCCCTATGGGCCAGTATCTGTATAAGTTTGTGATAGGCTCTCGGTCACAACAATAGGAAAGAATGTGAGTCTCATGCATGTAGCATTATAAGACTGAAATTTGTTGAATGATTTGCAAAGTTAAAATGAGTGATAATTTAATATGAACTACATGCTATGCTTGGCTATATGAACTGTGTGATCATATGATATACCATGTTGTGTGAATACTTGGAATATATATATATATATATATGATCTGAAAGAATATATGTGAAATACGTGATATGTGTATGTGATCCTGTAGAATTATCAATGATGGTTCACTAATTGAGTTTGCAAAACTCATAAAAATTACAACGTGGCTTTTCAGGTACGAGACAGGAGACCTAGTTCTTTAGTCAGGACTAAAGGACCTTTTTGGATTAAGATATGGCTCAGAGGTCTGCCAGCTGGCCCCAGAAGCGTTGTAGTTTTTATTTTGTAAATTTTACTAAAACCTGTAGGAAGTTTTGTAAATATTTGTTTAATTGAAATGGTGTATATTTTGTGAATGAATTAAATGTTTAGTTTTGAAAAAAATCTTAAGTATGCATGATAGATGATGCCATATGTAAGTTGGGTTTGTCTTGCTCTAACATACCATTATCATATGGTATATACTTGATTGGCCTTCAGGTATTTGAGTATTTCCCTTATGATAGTGGGATGTTGCACTTTTTTTGTCATTAAAATCGCTATCATCCCCGCCAAATTTGAGTTTATCCGTCTATGTTTTTCCCAAAATTTTGGACGGTTTTGTCCATGGTTTCATCTTCAGTTTCTTCCTTCTTAGTTGTTGTTAAACACATAATTGGACTTTTGTTGTGTAAAACAACTAATGCAGCACTACTTACAAATTCTTTTTCACTACTATACTCACTCCAAGTGCTTTTATAGGACTTCCCTTTTCTCTTTTTCAAAGTGTTAGCACATTTCACATGCATATGTCTGAAACCTTAACACTCATGACATTGAATTTTCTTTACTTTTCTTTCACGCTTTTGAGTTTTAGCTTGTTGTTTGAAGTTGCTATTTTATGAGTTCCCACCATTTTACCTAAGCTCGGTCTATCCTTCTTCACTTCTATAGCCACTTACTAAAATTTTTTGTCAATAACACCATATCTTCATTCTCATCGGATTCATCTCCTAAGTAATTCATGGTTTTACCAATTTTAGCTTGCAATGCCAATCCTCTATTCTTCTCTCGTTTATTCCTTGACAAAATCATCTTAAAGTTAGTAAGAATCCTAGTAACCTTGTTCAAAGACAATTCATTGATATCATGAGCTTCTTTATGGCTGCAATTTTTGGTATAAATCTTGAAGGTAATGATCTTAATGTTTTCTTAGTAAGTTTTAGATTAGAATACCTATTCCCAAGTTGACGTGCTTAGTTTTCTATGTCACACAGTCTCTCATGGAATTCTCCAATAGTTTCACTTTCATCCATCTTCAACTCTTCACATCTCATAGCCAACATCTGAAGTTTTGAAGCTATCACAAATTTCGATCCTTCATGTATAATTTGCAAAGTGTCTCATGCTTGTTTTGTCGATTCACAAGCTGATATCATGGAAAAATGACCTTCATCAACTGCACTGAGGATGACGTGCATGGCTTGAGAATTTTCAAGCGCTCTTTCTTCTTTAACCTTTGTTCACTCAGATGCATCTTTAAACACGTCTTCTCCCTTTTATCAGTCATCATTGGATGTGTCCAGCTATTTAAAATAGAGTTCTATGCTTTGGTTCCTTATACCTGAATGAATATTCTCATCTGTGATTTCCATGCAGGATAATTGGAACCTTCTAGCAATGGTGGCCTGGTGATTGATTCCCCTTCTCTTGTAGCCATTATTGTGAGGATCTGCACCAACTTAAAGTATCAAGTTCTGATTTAATGACCTGCTCTGATACTAATTAAAAATCTTGAATGGTATAGTTTTGCACAAATTATGATTCAGCTGTAATAGCTATAAGCTTTCTTGCTTACGTCTGCAAGGCTCTCACCCAGCTTCATACTTTCACTAACGATAGTAGATTTATACAAGGCTTTACTGATCCGACTTACTCAACCTTTGACACTATCCCTCGTCTTCATATCCCTTGAAAGTAAATCATTCCCAATAACACGATCGACTTGTGTTAACCATAATAGTAGATTTTCTCAACAATATTTAACAATAAAGATAATAAATAAAATAACTCAAGTGATTAAAAAAATAAAGGACATAAATAAATACATTTGAGATAAGAAGAACAACCCTCTTAATAACTCTAGCTTCTTGAACGAAAGATCAGAAGTTATACACTAAGAAATCTGCTATAGTCTTTCAATATTATCACCTGAACATCTCACACATAAAATTAGAAAAATCACCAACAAGATAAACATTTCTTCACTAAAACGTTACAAACATTGGAGCTATAAAATCCACAAAGATTGCTGGAGTTTTTCGCACATCACATCCACATCGATCAAGAATAGTCCAACAAAAGTCACGTAAATACTAGAGAAAACTAGCTTTCCAATTACACACACTCAACAACAAAAATAATAATCGAACAATGGTTGTTTAAAACCAGAGAAAACACAACACAATAGTAATCTAGCTAAAAATAGTCAATCAAATCTCCAATAATTTAACTGCCATAGATAACTATTATCACCAAAATAGGCTATCAATTAAATCCTAACTTAATTATAATTTTAAACATAATCAACCTTATCCTGAAAGAGTCCCACATAAGATAGAATACAAAATTCCAAATATGTCCAACTAAGTCCAATTTCAAATAATGCCCAAAATTAAGTAATAAGATATCATAACATATATCTTAACAATTATAGATATTGAAATATTGAATTTTGTTCATTGTGGATTTGAATATTAAATTGTGAATTTGTGTTATGTAGAATATTGAATATAGATAAATAAATATTAAATTGTGAATTTATGATGAATTGTGTATTTGTTCCTTGTGACTTTGTCTTGTGTAGTAATTGTTTATGTTAAATTATTAGTTCTTGGTGAATTGTGATAGATGAAATTGAATTATGTAGTGTATCGTGTATTTTGACTCTTGACTATAAAGTTAATTTGAGTAAGAAACTAAGAATGTAATTTAAAATTGGTGAATAATAGATTGATAAAAGTTGGGAATTAGGATTTTAGTAACATGTTGATTAAAATTAGTTAAGAAAACAAAGTAATGATCTACATTGTAAATTGAATTGTATAAGCAAATAAAATAGATTAGTTTATCACTAAATTATGTAGTTAGATAAAATAGGTTATAAACTTATAGTTATGAGTTATACATGAAGAATATGTTATAGTTGTGAGTGTATGTCTTTATGGTTGAATAATGCAATCATACAAAATGAGTTATATAAGATGTATATATGTTGTGTATGTTGAATTGTTGGTTTTTGACTTCTTGATGAATTATGTAATGTATGTTGACTCTTGATTATAGAATTAATTTGAGTAAGAAACTAAGAATGTTACTTAAAATTAGTGAATGAAAGATTTTTCAATTAGAGTTGAGAATAAGGATTTAGTAATAATGTTGATTAAAATTAGTTAAGAAAACAAAGTAATGATAAGCATTACAAATTGAAGTGTATCAATAAACAAAATAGATTAAATTATAGTTGAATTATGTGATTACATAAAATAGATTGTAAAATTATAGTTATGAGTTATGTTTGAAATTGAATATGTTATAGTTGTGAATGTATGCCTTTATGGTTGAATTATATAACCATACAAAATGAGTTATATAAGATGTATGTGCTTTTTGTGTTAGTTTTAAGTTAAACAATACCTATTTTGTGTTTATAATGAAATTAAGTGTTCCTTATTTTGGTATGAAGTTATTAATTTAATTTTAACATATGTCTTTATTTATTTTATAGACAAATGGAGGAAAGTTTAAGTACTCCTAATAATTCAGTTGCTTCAAGTATAGAAATATTAGATGATATTGCTTAGGCTCATGTTAGATAGGCTCCTGGAACGAAGAACCACACTACTTTTTTGTATTGTAACAATCATTTAAAAGGTGGAGAAATCACCATATCATTTAGTTGGAGATGTAAAACCTTGTAAGAAATTGAGATATAATATGAAATACTGAATTAAAACTTTGATTAAACAGTATCAATATGAGAAAGATAAAAGACAAAGATTGAACTACGAAATTGGTAGTTGAAGTTTTTTAGTTGGTGGTTAGGATGAAAGTAGGGATGTTAAATGTAATAGTATTCATACCCATCAAGAAAAATTGTTACACTTGATTATAGAAAAAGAAGAAGACAATATCTATTTTTTTTCACCACAAACAACTTTTAGAGCTCAGCCTTCAATTTGTAGTGCCTTGCAATCTAAAGAAGCAACTTATATTGTGGACATAACAATGGATAATTAGTGCTATGATTCAGGTATAACATTCAATATTGCCCAATCTTATTATTATCAATCTATGGTGATGCTATTTTCTCCTACAGTCCAGGATACAAAGCTCCTTTAATTAATGACCATGGAAGTAAACTTCTAAGCAACTCTACTTGCAAAATAAAATTTATGTGGATGAAATGAGAATGACTTGGGCTATTTATGAGTGTTCAATCATGTGTGATGGTTAAACAAATAGAAGACATGCATATTATTAATTTTTTTGTTTTATTCTACAAAGAGGACATTTTTTTAAAAGTCTATTGATACATCTGGCCCTGTTTGGAATGTTGATACCCTGCTTTAAATATTTGATGAAGTTATGACTAAAGTTGGGTCATAAAATATTATTCAATTAATTATTGACAATGATTTTACTTATAAAATAGCTAGAAGAAGATTGTAAAATAAGTATAATTATTTTTATTAGACTCCTTGTGTTACACATTACATAAAAATAATGTTGTAAAATATATAAGATGCTAGGCATTTTCTTATTATTGATTAAACCGTGCAGAGAACAAATAAGGCAACCAAGTTTATCTATAATTGTGTATGTGTCCTGAATTTAATGAGAAAAGATTTTACCAATGGTAGGACTTTGATTGTCTTCCTATTATAAGATTTGCAACAAATTTTTTATCTCTTTAGTGTTTTATTCTGATGAAGAAGAACTTAATGTAAATGTTTATAAGTGATAAGTGGTTTGCATCTCAGCATGCTACGTCTAATGCTGAATTGGAGGTTTCTAGAATTATAATTGAAGATAATGAACTTCGATCTCAATCTCAATTTGTCATTCGAGTTTGTGAGCCCTTAATGAGGGTACTTTGCTAGCTAATAGTTATGGGAAGGCAATGATGTGTTAGTTTTATGATACCATGGAGAGCCTGAAGGAAACAATCAAGGTCAATTTAAAAAATAGACATTTTTTGTACACATTTCATCTTACAGTTATCAATGAGAGATGAAAAGGAAACTGTACTCTTTATTGTTTACATCTAAGGCATTTTTTAATCCTAGTGTCTACTTCAGATCAAATTTTATAAAGAAAGATAAAGTTAATAGGTGAATGCTATTAACTATTACAACAATTGTTGTTTATAAGATGCAAGATCTCCTAAGCTCACAAATGGAGATTTATAATGATACTTTTGGTGATTTTGAGATGTCAATTTGGTGATTTTGAGATGTCAATTAATATTCGCCAAAGAGACAAACTTAATTTAGGTATTTTTTTTTCAAATTGTTAATTGTTGAAAATTAATCATCACTTTATTTTCTTGATAATGTTACTTTTGTTATGATACAATTGCTTGGTGGCACCAATTTGAAAATGATGTTTCAAAATTGCAAAGGTTTGGAATTTAAATTTTGAGTCCATATATGAGTACAACATAATGTGAAAGGAATTAAAGCACATTTGAACTCATAAATTCTAAGAAAATGAGTAGATTGTTGTATAAAAGATTGAAGACTTGGTCTTTATTCGATATTATTTAAAGTTTTGAGAAAAGAATGTTATTATCATTATTAATTTGGATATAATTTCTTGTAATTTCTTAATAGTTTAATTTTATGCGTTTAATAGGACTCTTAATAGAACAAGCAATTCTATAGACTCAATTTGTCTTGACCATACTGATCTTTTGGCAGATTGAGTTCTAAGGAATCGAGTTTTACATATGAGAATGATTTAGAAAATAATGTTAGATGAGAAAATACGGACATATTATTTAATGCAATGAATTTAAATGATAGTAACAATGAGACTTCTCTCAATTATGAAAATTTTATACTAAATGAGAATTGAAATTAATGCAATTTGAGTAATTATTCAATTGAATGAAGTTATAAGTTTTTATTTATCCTTTTCTTCTAATTTCACTTATATTGGATGCATATATTAAATTCTATATATTTAACATAAATATAATTATAAATATTTTTGTTTCAAGTTTTTTTATTTAATGTTTTGATATAATTATTATTTACCTTATGATGAAATTGTATACTTTTTATTGTCCCTATTTTTTATTTGTATGACGATTAAATAATCTTTTTTATATTAATTGTGATTATTATTTATATATAAAATATATGAAAAGTAATATTAATTAAAACAAATAGATTTTTGTTATTTCAATTTTCTATTATTATGTTTTTGTAGACAATGTTGATATAAAATTATAAATTATATAATACAATATATTGATGGTCTACTTGTAATTTTGAAAATTTTAAAAACTAATTTATACATTTAAAAAATTACTTGAAACGGTACTTCGGTAATTATTGGTATTGATTCAATACCATACTACCAAAGATAATGAATAGATGGATGTTTACGAAATAGAGTAAGAAAGGAACAGGTAATCTAAACCTCGCAATCATACTAGATTATTAGGACACAGAAAATGGATGAATAGATGGTTATGAAACAAGGTAAAAACATAATAATATAAACAAGTAATCTGAACCTCAAAATCAGGCCAGATTATTAGGAATTTGCAGAAGCTGTAAAACACATCCTCCGCATGACAATGGAAATTGGAATACGTACATTTTCATCCGCCGCGTATGGCAAAGGGCTTTGATGATTGATCTCTCATGAGTGCTGCTCTTGGCATTAATCATTTTGTCAAGCACATTCAACACTGTCTCTTCCTGTAGCCGAGACTGCTGCAATAATAATAATATTAAGAACATTTTTAGCTATATCTACCGGTATAGGATCTATTTGTAGCGTTTATCTATTTATTATTTGTTTTCATTTTTAAATTCAATAAAAAATAGTTTAATCGTTTTTTATTTTTATTTTATCTTCTGAATATTAAGTAATTATAAAACTTACAAAAATTATTTTTTTGTTTGTATTCTTTTTCATACTTGATTTACCATTAATAAAATATATACTGTTTAATTACTTAATATTTATGATAATAAAACATGACTAATATAATGATATTACTTATTATTATAATTAATTTAAAATTTTATAAGCTATCTTTCATAAAATAACATTATTTACTTAATTAATTTATCTCTAATTGTTATTTAATATTGAAATGTTATTAGTAATAAAATGTAATTACATTAATATTACTGAACAAATAAATTTTTTTATTTTTATTTAAAAATAAAAATAAAAGTAGAATCGAATGATTGGTTAAATGAAAAAATTGTGCTAGTGCTATTACTGTCTTGTTCTGTTCCGTCTCATCCCGTCTTTACATGTTGAAGACGCTAACCAAACGGATAGTTAATTACCGCGTAAGATACGGGTTGGCATGGCGAGAAGAAAGCTTGTAAGTAAACGAGACACACGTGTGGCACGAATAAAATTTCGAGAATAAATAAGAGTCGGCATATGTTCGCATACATTGGTAGAAATTTTTAACAAAAGGAATGATTTAAATGCAGGACTAGAAATAATTACCATAATTAGGCCGGATTAAATTTGAAAGTGCCGGGAGATATTTGATATCAATGAAAAAGTTCGAAGGTATGGAAATTTATGAGATTTCTTGTACAGGAAATTCCGAATATTGCTCAACTTAATTACTAAGTAATGTAACACTTAAATGGATTATGTATTAAAATGATTGAGAATGGCTAACCAAAATGTTTTGATTGAGCTTGAAAAATTATGGATACGAAAGTGTAGTTAATGTGTTCCATGCACCCGCGCAAATCGTAGTGAACCTACTTGAATCAAATTCACTAATCATTGGAGAAGGGCATACACTTCCATATTTGTTAAAAATGATTTAGCACAAATTCAAAATAAATTTTATATTGCTATTGCCCCGAAATCAGCACTGAGAACCAACTAATTTTGCTTACTATTTAGCATACGCATTATGATCAACGAAACTTGCCCTTCAGCTTTCCCTCTGGGATCTTATTCAAGAAACCAGCATCCGGCTTCCTATAATTATGCTGGAGCTGATCAAGCATCTTGTACACAAAGTTGTCAACTTTATCCTTGTAACAGGATCGGCAAGGTATAAGCAGCCACAAATCCTTAAAACAACACAGTGGAATCTTGCAAAATCATACTTATGCCATAGGTACAACATTTACTAGCTAGGGCATCCATTATAGATCAAATGAATCGTGGATCTAAAATTTGATAAAGATTGACGAAGGGAATGTAGAAGTTCTCACCTTACATGTTTTTTTACAGAACAACAACCAAACTATGGTGTTGTTTCAAATTATGGCATTGATGATTAACAGGGTCATAATGAATTTTGAAATAATTTATTTTGAATTCAATTAAAATTATTTTAATATATTGAATTTGAGTTGAATTAGTTTAATTTTTATAATTAGTCAAACTTAAAACATTTATTAAATTTGAATTTGAATATAACTTTTAAGTTTCAATAAATTAAATTTAGTATAATAAATTTAAGTCAAGTATGAATTTTTATTATCCTTAACTGAAATTTAATTGATTAGAAGAGCTAACGATTGGTTTTTGCAAGAAGGAATTTGATTCTGTAGATGAATGTTTTATTAACTTATCTTGCAACCTTATATAGGCATTACAACACAACGATAGCCTAAAAATCTAAACTGACTCAACGTAAACAAGCTAGATAATAGGAAGCATAACAGCTAGAATATCTCTACGATTATTTTGTGCTAACAAACCACTAACAGCTAGAGTTCGAATAAAAAATGACTTATAACACTCCCCCTTTATTCAAACTTGCTGACTCCCAATTGAAAATAGAATTCTTCATGTTTCTTTTGCGCCAAGCTTTTAGTCATCAAATCTGCCACCTGTTTATCAGTTCTGCAACTTCCCAACTTGACTTCTCCTTTGACTATTAACTCCCTTATAAAATGATGCTTGATCTCTATATGTTTTGTTATATTGTGATGCACTATATTCTTGGCGAGCATGACTGCAGATTTGTCGCCACACGCTATTTCTATAGATTCCTTTTGATCTTCACCTAGATCACACAAAAATCTTCGTAACCAAACTGCTTGATAAGTTGTAGCTATTGTAGCTACATATTCTGCCTTTGTAGATGAAAGAACTACCATACCTTGCTTCTTCGAGCTCCAAGAATAAAACAACTTCCTGATGTACTTCGTCTACCTTTGACAGAACCCACCCAATCACTATCGCTGAATCCTTTAAGATTGAACTCATCAGCCTTTCGAAACCAGATTCCATACTCAGTTATTCCTGTTGGGCGCAGTGGGTGTATTTTGTGAAAAGGAAAAATAAAATGAGCAAAATGGACACAAGATTTTTAACGTGGTTCACCCTTAACTTTGGGCTACGTCCA
>JANSVB020000425.1:3042023-3057124 GCA_025504935.2 Erythroxylum haughtii | reverse complement strand
GAGTACACGCAAATGTACACTTAAAGATATTTTTACAAAACAAACTTTGACTGATCATAACTTTTACTCCCGATATCAAAAAATATCAAACTTTATGGCGACAGAAAGCTCTTAACATAAGCTACAAGTTTCATGAAGATTATTTTCTCAAATTTGGCCTAAATCAAAAAGTCAACTTTTATCTCCAAAAAGTCAAACTTTCACAATTTTTTCATATTTTCACACTTTTTCTCTTTATCTTTTGATTTTCAACTTAATTTTCAATCAACTCATTCACTTTAACTTTCGTAACCCATACAAAGCT
The DNA here is from genome assembly GCA_025504935.2 of Erythroxylum haughtii. Lineage (NCBI taxonomy): Eukaryota > Viridiplantae > Streptophyta > Magnoliopsida > Malpighiales > Erythroxylaceae > Erythroxylum > Erythroxylum haughtii. The sequence continues at coordinate 3,056,820 of JANSVB020000425.1, read as the reverse complement.
ATTTAAATCTCAAAGTCATCATAATCTATCATTTCTTTTTCTCATCAATTTTCTTGAAACATAACCACATCTATTACCTAATTTATATACAAACATACTTATTTCATAATTTTTTTTCTAATTCTAAATTTCACTCAAAAATCGGGGTCCAACATTATTGATGTATCCTCAAATATTTGGTGGTAAGATATTGGAAAAATGATTCACGTTACGAATTCTTTGCAGAAATTGACAAGTCGAAGAAGGTCGACTAGTTCTAAGCAACATGTGTACATGGGAGATGATAATAAAGTCCAAGTTGAATTTTTTAGGACAATTAGACTACAGTTGAATATAGGACATCTTATGGAGTTACATGATGTTGCTTATTTACCCTCTATTAGGAGGAATTTGATTTATGTATTTATTTTGGATAGACTAGGTTATAGTCTTCGTTTTAGAACTGGAAAACTAACTTTATATCGTGACTCTTTTTTGGTGAGAAATGAAATTTTATGTCAAAATTTATACAAACTTAAGTTGAATGATGTTGTTACTATTACTTCTTCCTCTGCTTTTAATACTATTGTTGGTTCCAAATGTATGAGGTTGGATTTGAGATCTTCTATGATATGGTACAAACATTTAGGCTATATTTCTAGAGACAAAATGGAAAGGTTGGTAAAAGGTGGTATACCTCAGGATCTTGATTTTTCAGATTTCACTACCTGTGTTGATTGTATTAAAGGAAAATTGACTGCTAAGGTTAGAAAAAGCAAAATAAACGGGTGCTTAGAATTGTTAGAGTTGATTTATACTGATATATGGGGACCATTTATTCCACCTGCTATAGGTGGTTAGAAATACCCCATCACTTTTATTAATGATTTTTTCCAGTATGGTCATATGGAGCTCGTTCATAAAAATTTTGAATATTTGGATGCCTTTAAGATTTTCAAGAAAAATGTTTAGCTTCAAAAGGGAAAAAAATTAAGGTAATTAATTCTGACAGAGGTGCAGAGTATTATGGGCATTATGATGAAAGTAAAAGGAATTCAGGGTCTTTTGCTAAATACTTGTAGGAATGTGGTATTGAAGCAAAATGTACAATGTCAGGAACACCTCAGTAGAATGAAATCGCTGAAAGAAGAAATCGTACACTTCTTGATATATTGCGGTGTATGTTGATTCATTCTAGTTTACCATAATTTTTGTAGGGTGAGGCATTGAAGTCAACCGCTTATATCTTGAATCAAGTACCTAGCAAGTTAATCCCAAAGACTCCATATGAGTTATGGTTAAGTAAGAAACTAAGCTTGCGCCATTTTCATGTTTGGGGATGTAAAGTAGAAGTAAGGTCCTATAATCTACAATCTAATAAGCTTGATTCGAAAACTATTAGGGGCTACTTTGTAGGCTACACCGTTGGATCAAAGGGTTCTAGATTCTATTACCTATCTCACACGACTAGAATTATAGAATCAAATAGAGCTATCTATTTTGAAGATGAAGTTAGTTCAAGTCAAGGGTTAAGAGAAATTTTATTTAGGGAAGAACGTATTCTAATCCTTATACCCGTCTCTTTCGCTCCTTCTGATGACCCTATGATTGAACAGATTCTAGTAAAATCTCATGGTCAACCTCATAATCAAGCAAGGATGAAGTCATTGATACTGTGGATGATGAAGTTGTTATCAGTAGATCACAAAGAACACGTAGACTTGTCATTCCCTATGATTATATTGTCTATTTGTAAAAACATGAGTTTGATGTGAGAGATAATACTGAACTAGTTAGTTACCATAAATATTACTCAATCTGCGTTGTGGATGAATGCAATGGAAGATGAGTTGAGTTCCATGTCATAAAATGGAGTTTGAGAGTTAGTTGAACTACCTAAAGGTTGCAAACTTATTGGTTGCAAATCGTTTTACAAAATCGAACATGACTTAAGTGGACAAGTAGAAAGGTATAAGGCTAGACTTATGGCTAAAGGTTATAGCTAGAGAGAAGGGATTGATTTCAAAGAAACCCTCTCAACAATTTCTGCCAAAGATTCACTACGAATTATCTTGGCTATAGTTGCTCATTTTGATTTGGAACTTAATCAAATAGATGTGAGGACCTCCGTTTTGAAAGGAGATATGTATGAAGATGTTTATATTAGTCAACCAGTTGGTTTCGAGATGACTAGTAAAGAACACATGGTTTGCAAGCTCATGAAGTTTATCTATAGGTTAAACCAAGCATCAAAATAATGATATCTCAAGTTTGATATGGTTGTGACTGCAAATGGCTTCAAGAAGAATGTAGTTGATCAATGTAATATATGAAGCTCAGCAAGAGAAGTTTCATTTGCAGATACTGTATATTGATGACATTATACTTGCTTTTAATGATACTGATCTATTATTTGAGACAAAACAACAATTATTTAGCCATTTTGATATGAAGGATCTTAGTGAGGCCTCTTATGTAATTGAAATTTATATTTTTCAAGATAGAGCTAATGTGATTCTTCGATTGTCTCTAAAGACTTACATTGATCGGATCTTAAAAAGATTTAATATGTATTATTGTTCTCCTAGAAAGGCATCAATAATGAAGGGTGACAAATTCTCAAAGGCCCAATGTCCACACAATGATAAAGAAAGAGATGAAATGAAAGTCGTTCCTTATGCGTCACTTATAGGCAGCCTGATGTATGCTCAAGTATGCATACTCCCTGATATTGCTTTTATTGTAAGAGTGTTAGGAAGATACTTAAGTGATCCTAGATTTAGCCATTAGAAAGTGGCCAAGAAATTCATGAGGTATTTTTAGGGTAGCAAGGATCATAGGTTGACTTATCTGTAAACTAACATTCTTGATATAGTTTGGGTCAGTGACGTTAATTATGTAAGATGTGTGGATGATAAAAAATAAAGTCCACTTCAAACTACATCTATATGATGGCTAGAAGAGTTGTATCATGAAAAAGTGTCAAACAAATACTTATAGTGTCCTCAATAATAGAGGCGGAGTATATGGTGTGTTAAGAGGTAGCTTATTAAGCAATATGGTTGCGGAATTCTATTTCATCACTGGGTATTGTAGACTTTATTTCGAGTCCGTTGAAGTTGTATTATGACAACTCTATAGCTAAGCTTTCTCTAAAAACACTAGAAGTACTTCTTACTCAAAGCATATTGATATAAAGTACTATTTTGTTAAAGAGAAAGTCACTAAATCCCTCATTACTGTTGATTATATGCCTACAACTAGTATGTTATCAGATCCACTTACAAAAGGCTTACTTATATGTGTGTTTGTAGAATATGTCTCCCTTATGGGATTGTTATGAGCCTAACTTGATAAGATTAGTGGGAATTTGCTATTTTGTATTGAACATATATATATACATATATATGTCAATATTAATAAGAAGTGACTGCAAATATCATTATGCATGTATTCTAAGATGAAAGTAAACTAAGACATTGAGTTTGTGGTTAGGATATGTGATGGCGTGTTTTGTAATAGTTTGAATATGTTAAATTTGTTGGTGTATGCCCCGCAAACCAATTATAGAATGTATTCTAATTGATCAAGTTATGATTTAGGTAGTATTGTATTCTAACCTTATTTAATATTGGGTAGTTATAATGCCTTGCTAGAGACTGCTTATAACTTATGGGCCTAAAAGAAGTTTGGGCCTCCTACTAATATTAAATAAATCTAGAGGGCCACACATTAAGAGACTGAACATTCATTGGGCTTTAATAGGTTTTGGGTTTTTGGGCCCTAGAGTTTTACCATATATATAGATATATAGTATGCTTGATAAGGGGAAAACTCATCTGCATAAAATTAACCCTAGTGTCGTCGTCCTCCTAAACTGATAGAGAGAGTGGTCTTAAGAGTGGTACCAGCACACTAGAAGCATTTGTTCGGTCTCTTAAGGGTGTGGATACTAGTAGAGCCTTGGTGTACTCTTCCAACATTACAAGCTTCTTTGCTATTTCCACTGCGAAAGGTATAATATGATATGGATTTGATTTTGATGTTCGCATGGGTCTTGTTGTTTCGAATTTGCAAATGATGGTAAATATTATTGCATGCTGATAGTCTGAATTGCTTACAAAATTGATGATAGCTAGACAAAAGGATCCCTAACAAAGTTAAGGATTTTGATATTAGAATGAGAATAGGTAGCATTATACAGTTTTCTAGTTAGATAATGTTGTTTTCGTGAAACTCTTACAATATCTTTTCATATTCATGGTTCACATGATTGAATTTTAAAAATGATTATTTTTAACCTAAAATAAGCATAGGATTATTTATTAAGTAATATTGTCACATACTTAGACTACTAGAGAATCTATTATCATGATTCATATATTATATTTAGACCGGATTAAGATTTGATATCAAGTTAAACGTATAGAGAATATAGGATTTTTTTATAGGTAGTTTTAATACCTATAAAAGGTCCAACGTTCAGTAATTAATAAATAATAATTTCTTGATTTTGTGTAACTATCATTGTCAATATGCTTGATGAGAGAGTTAATATATTTTTGCAATTGCAGAGTTTTGGGTCTCTAAACTCCTTTTACCTTTCTAAAATACACCATGAGATCGAGAGACCAGAAGAACTAGAAAAATGCATTATATTTGAAAATTGCCAAGCAAGAATATCAAAGAAAGGGAGTATATCGATTTCTTATGTATTTAATTTATTTATGATTATAATGTTGCGAAAATAGGGTTAATTTATACCAATAATAAAAAATTCACCTTTAACACTATTTTCTAGGTGAATAGAGTGTGAACAATTGTACTGAAAAATAACACCAGGTAAATTCCCAGGAAAAACTATAAGGGTCAAAAATGATCTCACTAAAAACCTAACATCCTAGACAAAATTTTCCTAGACATATAATTTAATATCATAATCATTCATTATAACTATAGCTGACAATAACTGTCAAATAGAAAAATAATGAACACTAAAATTTAACGAGGTTTAGCCAATTATGCCTACTTTCTCAGACACTACTAAATTGATATTTCACTATTTTCAAGAAATAATACAAATGGAATATTACAAAAGGGGGACAAAGAATATTTCCTTAAGAAAAGATAGGCAATTTTTGGATGATCAAAAATTAAAAAGAGGAGGGTTGTTTTATAAGTAAAACAACCTCCCACAAATCTATAAATTTTCAATGTGAGATTTGCAATTATGGGACGAGCCAAAATTGTTGACAATTTAACAAATCTCCACCTTGGCGAATTCCACACTTTCAAATCTCTCACAAAACTCACCTTTAGTAATGTCTTCAAATGTGCTTCAAAATGCCTATCTTCAATTTTTAACATATTGATAAAATCCAAACAATGTTGGAACTTAACCGCAGTCACCACCTTTGTCAACATATCTGCAGGATTCTCAGTGATATTGATCTTCTGGATTATTACTCTACTTTAATCCAGAACCTCTCATATAAAATGATAACGAACATTGATGTGCTTCGTCCTTGCATAACTTAGTTCTTTGCTAAATGAATAACACTCTGACTATCAGAATGTACTTTGACATGCTATTGTCTAATTCCCAATTCATCAAACAATCCTTAAAGTCAAATTGCCTCCTTCACAGCCTCTGTAGCTGCCATATACTCTGCCTCTATAGTTGACAAAGCAACTGTTGACTGTAAGGTAGACCTCCAACTGACTGGTGCCTTTACAAGAATAAACACATGGCCAGTAGTTGATTGACGATGTCTAAATCACCGACATAGTCAGCATTATAGTATCTAACTACACATTGATCGTCTTGCTTATCCTACTGAAATACCAAACCAACATCTATGGTGTTACGAATGTACTGTAGAATCCATTTCACAGCTTGTCAATATTCCTTACCTTGATCATTCATATAACCACTCACGATTCCAACTGCTCGTGAAATGTCAGGTTTTGTACACACCATCGTATGCATCAAGCTATCAACTGCATTTACGTACGATACTTTAATCATTTACTCTTGTTCTGCATCATTCTTTGGAGACAAAGATGCACTGAGCTTAAAATGAGGAGTGAATGGAATACTAACAGGCTTTGACTTTTCATTCAAGCCAAAACGTTGTAGTGCCTTTTTCAAATGTTTCTTTTTAATCAAACACAGTCTCCCCAACTTTCTTTCTCTACCTATCTCCATATCAAGAATTTTCTTGGCTTAACTCAGATCCTTCATTTCAAACTCCTGATTCAACTGAATCTTCAATCTCTCAATTTCTCTTTGATTCTTTGAAGCTATCAGCAAATCATCAACATACAGGAATAGATAGATGTAGTATCCATCTTTATATCTTACGAAAATACATACAGTGATCGTATTTGCTTCTTGTGTACTTTTGCCCCATCATAAACCTATCAAATCACTTGTACCACTGCCTCAGAGATTGTTTCAATCCATACAATGATTTTTCAAGCTTGCACACCATATTCTCTTTTCCAACAACATAAAAACCATTGGACTGAGTCATATAGATTTTTTTTCTAGGTCTCCATGTAAAAATGCAGTTTTTACATCCAATTGAGCTAGTTCGATATCAAATTGTGCTACCAAAACCAACAAAATTCAAATGGAGGAATGTTTTACAACTAGATAAAAAATTAATTATAATCAATTCCCTCTGTCTGAGCATAGCCTTTAGCCACCTGCCTTACTTTGTAGTGAATTTTATCCTTGTCAGGAAATCCATCTTTCTTTGGATATACCTAATTGCATATAATCGTCTTCTTTCCTTTTGAAAGACTAGCTAGCTTCCATGTCTAATCGTTATGAAGGGAATGTATTTCTTCATTCATGGCTATCCTCCACTTATCTTCTTTTGAACTTCGGACTGCTTCCTTATAAGTGGTAGGAATGCCATCAATTTCAATTAGAAATGTATAAGCCACCATATTAACATAACGAGTTGGTATTTGAATATTCCCTTTTTACTTTCTCAATGCAATTGGTAATTGTTGTTGTGGAGGTTCTTGAGTTGGAACCTCTTCATCTGGCTCCTCTTCTACCACAAGAATTTCTGCATTTGCTTCATTAGTTACTTAGGTAACAATTCTTCTTTCAAACTCCACCTATTTTGGAGTACCATTTGTCGGTTAACATTTTTAGTTGTCACCTTTCTTAACGTGGTAGATTCGTCAAAAGTAACAATTTCCGCTAAAAATTATTTTCTTTGACTCTAACTAAAGGTGATCTCCATGAAAATTGTGTTCATTGTACGTGGATTCAACTTTGACTTCTTAACATGATAGTATGCAATAGAACTAAACACATGTAAGGAATCATAATCTATAGCAGGTTTTCCAAACCATTTTTTCAATGATGTTTTACCACCATTAGTAGTTGATGGAAGGTAATTGATGAGATGGCAAGCATATGTAATAGCCTCAGTCCAAAATTCTCTGCCCAATCCAACATTAGACAGGGTACACTGAACTTTCTCCAGCAACATTCGATTCATACTTTCTGTCACTTCATTTTGTTGTGGTGTATCCCTGATTGTAAAGTATCTAATAATACTTTCATCTTTGCAGACTTTTAAAAATAGATCACTCATATACTCCCCGCCATTATTTATACGGAGAGGCTTGATCCTTCTACCTATTTAAGTTTCCACCATCTTCTTCCATTTGAGGAAAACTTTCAGCACTTCATCCTTAATCTTCATAGTATACACTTATACTATTCGGGAAAAATCATCAACAAAAGTCACATAATAGTGTTTTCCTTCTAAAGAAGTTGTTTTGGAAGGTCCCTACAAATCAGAGTGAATATAATCCAAAACATCCTTCGTATTATGGATTGTAATGCTGAATTTTACTCTTGTATGCTTCCATTTGACATAATATTCACAGAAGTCTAATTTAGAAGCCCGAATTCCTTTCAACAATCCTTGATTTATTAATATCTTCAAGAACTTTTCACTTGCATGTCCCAAGCACATATGTCACAACCTAGCTGTTTCTAACTCTTGATCTTCATTACAAGCTACTACTTTTGTTCCAATAAGTGAATTACCTTGGAAATAGTATAGGTTATTGTTTCTTTGAATTCTTTTTTTATTCTAATGTTAGTATTTAATTATCTAATCATTAATCCCGTATCATGCTGTTAAAGCATGGTATTGGGAAAAATTCTATATTGTATTGATCGTATTCTGTTTTTTATATATACATATTCATTCCTCTAAATCAAGATATAAAAAACCCTAAACACAATCCCTAAGAATCAGACTAATTACAGATTTTTTAGGGACTAAATATGATAAGTCAATGTTACCATAAATTATGATATCCTAACACTCCCCCTCAAGCTAAGTGATGGAATCCCCAATGCTTAGCTTGCCCAACATGGTTTGAAGTATCTGACTTGTAACGGCCTTTGTGAGTATGTCTGCTAGTTGATCTTTGGATTTTACAAAGGGAATGGAGATAGTGCCATCCTCCAACTTCTCTTTAATGAAATGTCGATCAACCTCCACGTGCTTCGTTCTGTCGTGCTGTACCGGGTTCTCTGAGATGCTGATCGCAGCTTTGTTGTCACATCTCAGCAGACTTGGTCCCTTTTGTTCCGTGCCAATTTCTGCCATCAATTTCCTGAGCCAAATAAGCTCTGTGACTCCTTTTGCTATTCCCCTGAATTCGGCTTCGGCACTAGAAAGCGCCACAACCTTTTGCTTTTTGCTTCTCCAGGTTACCACATTTCCACCAACAAGTGTGATAAATCCAGATGTGGATCTCCGGTCATTCGGATTTCCTGCCCAATCGGCGTCTGTGTACGCCTCAATGTTGAGATGGCCATGTCTCCCAAACATAATTCCTGTCCCTATGGTACCCTTAAGATACCGAATAATGCGTATGACTGCTTCCATGTGTTCTTTCTGTGGCTGGTGCATGAACTGACTCACAATACCTACTGAATAGGCAATGTCCGGTCGTGTGTGAGATAAATAGATTAGCTTCCCTACCAAGCGTTGATACCGTTCCTTATCTGTTTGTTCCCCATTCTCTTCTATCTTGAGTTTGTGGTTTACCTGCATCGGGGTTTCTACAGGTTTGCAATCAACTAACCCAGTTTCTGCCAATAGGTCGAGGATGTACTTTTTTTGTGATATGAAAATTCCTTTCTTTGATCGAAGGACTTCAATGCCTAAGAAATACTTCAATCCTCCAAGGTCTTTCATTTCAAATTCTCTGAACAGATTCTCCTTAAGGTTTTCCATCTCATCCCTATCACTGCCTGTTATAATCATATCATCAACGTAGATTATCAGGCACGTGATCAAATTTCCCCGTTTCTTCAGGAATAGGGTGTGATCAGAGTGGCTTTGCACGTATCCATGGCGCTGCATAGCCACTGTGAATCTGCCAAACCATGCCCGTGGTGATTGTTTGAGTCCATACAGAGCCTTTTGAAGTCTGCATACCTCATTTTGCCCAAAAAATTCTGTGAACCCTGGTGGGGGTTCCATGTAGACCTCCTCATTCAAATCTCCATGTAGGAAGGCATTTTTTACGTCGAACTGATGAAGTGGCCAATCCTTATTTGCTGCTACTGATAACAGTACTCGAATAGTATCAAGTTTCGCCACTGGTGAGAAGGTTTCAGAGTAGTCAATTCCAAACGTCTGAGTGTATCCTTTCGCGACCAGTCGGGCCTTGTATCTTTCCACTGAGCCATCAGCTTTATGTTTAATTGTGAAGACCCACCTACAGCCAACCGGTTTTTTTCCCTCAGGTAATGTGCACTTCTCCCATGTATCATTTTTTGCTAATGCTTCCATTTCGACTTCCATAGCTCTCTGCCACTCCTTACTCTGTTTGGCTTCCTGTACAGTTCTGGGAACCTCCTCTCTGTAGAGTGTATTTAAAAAGGACTTTGCTGTATGTGATAGACTCCCCCTGACCATATTTCCCACAGGGTATTTGGCAGTCCGGGATGTATGATCAGGTGAATATCTCTGCGGAGGTATCCCTCTAGTACTTCTTTGTGGCAGGTTGTACCTAAGGTTTGTTGTATTCTCAGGCACAGTATCATGAGCATTTGGGGCATCAATAGTATCATAAATAACAACAGGGAGAGGAGAAGGTTCAGTTACCTCATTTTGGACATCATTCGGAGGAGAATCGTTGGGCGTAGGTGTGGTACTGAGTTCTTCAAGAGCAGACGGTGGTGGTGGTGTATGATCAACCAGATCAGTATAACTCAACCAGCTCAGAGATCTGTCACTATGAGTCTCCCCCTGATCACTGTGCTGGGATAAATAGAAATACTCTGTTTCTACAAAATTGCAGTCTATGCTGATAAGAAACCGTCTGGAACCAGGATTGTAGCACCGGTACCCCTTCTGACTGGGTGCGTATCCCATGAAGACACACTTTTCCGCACAAGCATCTAATTTGGTGCGGTCCGACTTTGGTATATGAACGAAGACCGTACATCCAAAGATCCGTGGTGGTAAAGTGAGATGTGATGGGACTGTAGTTTGAGTTTGAAGGACAGTCAACGGTGTCTTGTGGGCCAGGATTTTGGTTGGCAGTCTGTTGGTTAAGTAGACTGCAGTGCTGACTGCTTCAGGCCAGAAATGTTTCGGGACATTTGCTTCAGTGAGTAAAGCACGGGACATCTCAAGTATGGTTCGATTTTTCCGTTCTGATACCCCGTTTTGTTGAGGAGTATTCGGGCACGACGTCTGGTGGAGAATACCCTGCTGCTGGAAAAAATTATGCATGTCCTGGTTAACATACTCTTGTCCATTATCTGACCGGAGTACCCTGATTTTCTTATCAAACTGTGTTTGTACCATCTTAAAGAAAGCCACAAACGTACTAACCACTTCTGATTTGTGTCGCAGAAAATACACCCATGTCATGCGAGAAAAATCATCAATAAACAACACAAAATACCGAAATTGATTCTGATTAGTCACTGGGGCTGGTCCCCAAACATCTGAATGTACTAACGAAAAAACAGACTCAACTCGAGTATTATTCGATTTGAATGAAGTTCTATGACTTTTGGTAGCAAGACACGTTTGACATGACAAATCCAAAGAATTATTGTTCTGAAAAAAAGAAGGAAATAGCATCTTCAAATATCCAAGTGAAGGGTGACCAAGTCTCCGATGCCAAAGCCAGAGTTGTGTGGTTCCTGTTCCTTGTGAAAGAAGATCCTTGGACTGGTTCTCTACTTCATCCACATAATACAACCCACCACGCTCAGTACCACGCCCAACGATCTCCTTCGTATGAATGTCCTGTAAGATGCAAAAATGAGGATATATGAGAACCACACAATTCAATTCCTTCGTCAATTGGCTCACAGACACTAGTTTGCAAGATAGAGACGGAACAAGAAGGCAGTTTCTCAATTTTAAAGTTGGAGACATAGAAACAGAGCCTTCTTTCTCAACCGAGATCTTGTCCCCACTTGCAGTCAAAATATGGGACTGCCTTGGAGTTATGGGATCAATAATGTCACCCGGGTCAAAAGTCATGGAGTCTGTAGCGCCACAGTCAAAAATCCACTGTATTGTTTGATTAGGTTTGATTTGAGAGTGTAATCCATAAGGTGCAATAATGTTGGGACCCATCTGTACTTTGTCATAAATGCTTTTAATACAAGACTTCAACCTAGGGTTTGGGTCATTACCCCCAAACCCTCTACCTTGTGAGCCGTCGTTAGCCCCACTTCCGCCTATGTTGCCGGCGATGTTTGCCCGGCTTACTCCAACCGTCGTTGCCATGGTGTCTCCTCCGATGACGCTGGTGGCGGCCGTCTCTTCTTCTCCGTTACTGACGGCAAGGTTTGCCCGTTTGTGGCCTCCCTTCGCCGCCTGTCTTCGGTCGCCAGTGGTTTTCCGGGCACCTTCCCACCAGTCCGGGTAGCCAACGATCTCAAAACATTGATCTATGGTGTGTTTCAGCTTCCCACAGTGGTCGCAGACCAACTCCGACTTGTCCTCACGCAACGATGGCCGGCGATCGCCGTTATATGTTCGACCGACGCCTTCTGAGCGTCCAGATCCACGCCCACTTTTCTCCCTTTTCACTATAAGTCCAGATCCCGGTTTCTGGGTTTCTGAGTTGGGAGATTCCTCGCCGCCAGTCACCGTCCTCAGGATCTAGAGGCGGGCGGCTTCTCGCCTCACGGTGGCATACGCTGCTTCCACCATCGGCTTTAGGTCCTGTTTTAGTATGTCCCTTCGGATTACATCAAATTTCTCATCTATACCTGTAAGAAATTGGTACAAACGTTGTTCTTGGGTGATCTTGTTGAAGATAGTGATATCTTCGGAACATTTCATCGGGTTGGGTTGTTTTCTGTCAATGGCCATCCAAATCGCCTGGAGTTTGGCCCAGAAATCCTCCAAGCTTTCGTGTCCCTGTCTCTGAGTATTCGCCCTCCGATGTAAATCGAAAAGCTGAAGCGGATCCCCTCCGCTGCCGTAGGTGGTGGCAAGACCCTCCCACAACGCCTTCGCCGTTGGATATTGCAGGACGTTGTTGAGAAGGTTTGATTCGATGTTTTGAATCATCCACGTAAACACACTCTGATCCTCTTGTTCCCACTGATCGAATCTGGGGTCTGTTTCTTCCGGAGGCGGTGGGATCCCAGTTATGTGTGATCGGCCACCCCGGCCTCCAATTGCCATCTTCATTAATCGCGCCCATATCGGATAATTGTCACTGTTGAGTTTGATTCCAATAGACAAATTATCGGAATTGGGTAGAAGGAATTGGTTTTGGTTTTGGTTGTTGTTCCGCAACAGATTTGCCAATTGTATTGACAAATCTGGATTGGCTTCCGTTGGATTGGTTTCTGTTGGGGTTGACATGTTGTTTATTGCAGGTTGTTGCTGGATCAAGACTGATTAGGATTCGAGATTGGTTTGGGACGATGATGATTAAAACTGAGTCCCCAAGGTTCTAACACTGCTTTGATACCATGTTAAAGCATGGTATTGGGAAAAATTTTATATTTTATTGATCGTATTCTGTTTTCTATATATACATATTCATTCCTCTAAATCAAGATATAAAAAACCCTAAACACAATCCCTAAGAATCAGACTAATTACAGATTTTTTAGGGACTAAATATGATAAGTCAATGTTACCATAAATTATGATATCCTAACACTTTGTGATCATATTCGCTAGCAAATGCTTGGAGTTGTGAAAATCATAAGTCAAGGCAATCATTTCATTCTTTATTTTTATTAAGTTAGGGGACAAAAAAGTTTGACTTCTTAATATCATCTTATTTTATTATAGGAGTCGTTGTTCCTCTATAAATGAGATATTCTGCGTTTAGAACCCCCACCCAATATCTTATAGCAATATTTACATTCTCCCTTATCAAATCCACCATTTAATTTACTCTTAATGAAGTGATTACAAACATCACTTCTTATCTTCAAACAATTGGTTCCTTCAATCTGAACTATTTTTTTACTTAATATATAAACAAGTATCAAATTAAAACTCTTAATTATACTACCTGGTGTTATTAAGGGATAAAATATTAAAATAAGCAACGAGTATCTATTATTGACGTAAGTCAAGTAAAATATTCTAAAGTTAGAAACAAAGATAAAAGCATGTGCAGCTCTCATATAAAAAATCCAATATTCGTTGTAATTGTATAAAGTTCCTATTTCAGAACTTAAGAAGGCAATATATATTCTTAATAAGGTTAAGAGATACGCTTTTTCATAGAATTGGGGAAAGGAACGAACATATAAAACCTAGAACCCAGAAGATTGATAATCATTCATAATAATATGAGACAAATACAATAAACACTTCCAAAACAATTTTCAGAAAATAATGAAAAGAGAAGATATGAGCAGAAAAAGAAACTATTATTGGAACATGGCGACTAAAGCACAAATTAAGGTTGCTCATACAAACTGAATTCAGGCTACAAAACCTAAATGATGTGATCAGTTAAATATTAAAGACAAATATTTATTAATATATCAAAGAATTCACCTTAGTTACAAAAGAGGAAAACAAGACGAAAGAGAGATGATATAGCGAGATGCAATGGCTAAGGCAATGGGGCCGGGCGCTGGGTGAATAGGTGATGTAAAGACTTTAGGCAACGTTGTAAAGGAGATATGCATTATTCAATCATGAAATGATATTGTTTTATAGCATAAATAAAATGACAACTTGATCTACATCACCTGATCCAACTTTTTCTTTTGTTGTTCCCTTTATTATTATATATGTTGCAAAGATTTTTTTTCTTTTTCTGTAGTTATCCCATTTTAAAACAGTTAAATCCATAGATATTGTCAACTCTTCGTCTTTCAAATTTGAACAAAACTCTTCCCTAATGGCCTTTATATCAACAAATACATTCTCTTCTACCTCATTGGATCAAATTCAATGTCACTTATCTTACAACTTCTTCCATACGACTTGTTGCATCTTCATTAATAGATTGTAAGATGGTGGACTGAGAGACACTAGCAGGGACTATCTTTACTATTGTCTTGTGAAATTCCAATATTACCCCCAAACACGTTGCCTTTTTTACCTCACAACATACTTTCACTATTTGTTCCTATCATATACAATTCTAGTGATATCCTCTGCAGAAGAAACTGGTTTCAGACCATTCAATATCATCTTTGGTACTAGTATTTGGTCTAACTCGGCAGATTGGAATGATTGACTTTTCTTTGCTGTGATAGGAGGGGGAACTGGAGTTGGTAGTGGAAGTGGTGTGGCAGAAAGATTTGACG
>JANSVB020000425.1:2985271-2997079 GCA_025504935.2 Erythroxylum haughtii | reverse complement strand
TCATAATTTCAAAATTAAAATAATTATTTTTCTTAATCTCATTAAGATTAATAATTAATTGATTCAATTTTAAAAAATTTGCTTCTAGAATAAAATTAATTACAATTTAATTTAATTAAAATTAATTAATTAAAATCCTTTAAATTAAGAAAAATATTTTCTTAAGTAATTAAAAAATGTGTTTCTTAATTAAATTTATTTATTTCAATTTTGATTAAAATAAATTAAATAATTGTATTTATTTATATAATTATTATTATATTTATGTAGAAATCATTTCTTCATTTATGAATAATAAGTTTCTTGATTTACTAAAAAAGTTCTTAATTAAAATTGAAAAGGTGTTTTTTATTTATTAATTGATAAAAATAAGCTTTCTTTAATAAATTTTCAAAAAAATATAATTTATTAAAGAAAGATTTTATAATTAATTAAGAAATTAATCTCTAAATAAATAATATAAATGACTTTCTCAATTAAATTTAAAGGTTTTTTTATTTAATTTTGAAAGTGGTTTCTTTTTAATATTAGAAAATAGTTTTCTAATTAAGGAAAAGTAGTTTCCAATTAGATTAGAAATAGTTTTTTAATTGGATTAGAATGTCTTACTTGATAACTTTTAAAAGGGAGTTTTAAAGTTATAATAAGTAACAAATTTATTGAAAACTATTTTCAATTAAATTTTAATTAAAGGAGTCAAGAGAGTGACTCATGATCATATGAATATAGAGTTAAGGTTATGAATAACATAAAAGAGTTATTTTGGCAAGAGTTGTCATCTAATGAATTTAGGAGTCACATGAGATGTGATTGATAAAGTTTTTATCTACCTAATTTAATTTATTGAGACAACTCAAGATTAACTAAATATGAATGGAATCCTAGTCCACTAAAGAGATTAGAGTAATTTTTTCAAATAGTAGTGATGTATATTATTTTGAATAAAATAGTGTAACTAAATATATGATTAAAGTCCTGATCTTATTTAGTAGTCATCATATATAATCAATTACTTGTTTTTCTTACTTTTATATTTGTTTTGAATAAAATTTACCTTGTTTAGAATAGTTAATACTAAATTGGTGAACTAATTTTTTTGGACATATGTTAAGTTTGAGAAGAGTTCTCAAAGTTTGAAAGAAAAATTGTGTGTCAATTATAAAATTATGCTATTGCTTCCCATAAAGGATTTGGTGACAAAGTCTTAGAGAGATATATTAACATCAAATAGATGATAAAATACATGATTATTTTGAGTTTACTAATTTCTCATAAACTTTGACGATAGCATTTAACATGTATGTCAATGCCATGATAAGCATAAAGCAAAAGGTTGTATGAAGTAGAGCTGAAAGATATAGTACCTTGATTAAATTATTCTACTCATTTTAGCCAACTAAAAGCATAAATGCGGACTACAATTGAAGGCATTTGCTATAGAATGATAATATTTATTATTAGAAAAAAATGATTGCATGGCTTTTTTTACCTATACAAAATATGACAGAGATCATATATTTCTAGTTCATGCTTATGAGTATTTAATATTGAATTTATTTCAACATTATTTCAATATTTAAGGCAAGGCAAGAAATAGATTTGTGAGTGAAAGTAGTTGATCCAAGTTTCCTTGTTAAGTGAAAGTTGTTGATCCAAGTTTACATAAATAGTTTGTCTGAAATGGATCAAAGGAAACTTATGTTTAATATAAGTGGCAAGAATAAAAGTTGGATAACTAAGACTTAATTGTTTTCTACCGTATTGGTTAAATCAACATGATGAGAATCACAAAGTCACATATAAAGATATACATATTCTTTTGATTTTGAATCATATGAAACTTGTTAAGTTGAAGAATAACTTAATCAATCTTTGGTGAAAGAATGATGATGATATTAAATTGTTAAATCTTATACAAGTGATGTATTAGATTTAATAACAATTCGTAAAAGGATGATACTTGTATTTTATTATATTACTAATGACTTTATATGATACAATCATATGTATTAAATAAAATATTACCTTAAAATTTTGAAAAGTTAAAACTATTCAAATCTAAGTAGAAATTAAGTATTGAGAATACTAAATCACTTTGATGAGATATATATTTTAGTTAACTATAAGTAATGAGATTCTCTAGTGAGTATCTTCACAATAAGATCTCATAAGAGTATGGATTTATCTAAGTAAGAAAATATAATATGAGATATTGTATAATGTAACATCTATTTCTTTTATATCTAAGCCTAGTATACCAACTTACCTTTGATAACTTCAACTAAATCAATTAGCAAAATTTCTTATCATATATCAAATGTTAAGAATTTTAAAGAGCCAAATTTAATGAATTAGGGACATGATACTTAGTTGAAGCATATATTATCCACTAAGTTTAGAATTAAATTAGATAATATAAGGTCATGAGATATCCAAAAATTTTGGTATAATCTTACGAACTTATTGAACAAATTGTTTGTATCAATGAACATTTATAGGAGAATGGTTCTCAAGATAAATGGTGAGAGTAATATAAAATTGAAAAAAGTTTAAATCTCATGAGAATATATCCAATGAGATTAGTACCTTTATTGATACATTTGATATGTAGTTGAAAGGTTATCAGACGTTAAAAGACTAACTTTCATAATGAATTCAAAGAGTTTGTTTTAGAGATGATATTAAATTTATCATGCCTACAAAAAGGTTAGTGGGAGTATGTGGAGACAAATTACTTACAAAGAGAACTATATTTTGTATTTTTAATTGTTGAAAATATAATTGTATGAGAACAATTCATATTGGATATAAAAAGGTAACAACTTCATTATGAGATATAGATCTATATAGATAGATTGGGAGTTGTTTATCTATTCTAATCCATGTATATAGATAATGTAATAAAAGGTGTTTTGTATTTAAGATATTTTATAATTTTGAAGCATTAAAGATATCCATTATTCCATATATGAGCTGATAATTTAGTTCAAAGTTATAAGGATATTAAGTTTATAAGTAAATCCTAGTTAAGATATAATTTACTTGGAATAGTATTATTTTGAGGTTGGAAAGGTTCCAATGAAGCATTAATTGCTAATATAGCCAAAAATACATTTATTATTTAATGGAAATGATTGTTTGGATCATAAGTTTTTTAATGAACTTAGCGTAATTTCTTGCATTATTTAGATAGTAATGTACTGTAGAACATTAGAGCTTTCAGGAATGCAAAAGGAGCTAAGATCTCATTCAAGATTCAAGTATATATTTAGGCAGTTTCTTTTAATTATTTTGCTAATTAATATGAAAATTTGAAGATTTAAACAAGTACTCACTATATAAGATCTTGTAGAATTGTCTCATTAAACCACTATTCTAACAGTAGCATGATTTTCATATAGAGATATGGTATAAGATACTTAAACAATTAGCTTAATGCAAGTGGGAGATTATTGATTTATGCCTTACAATCAATTGGTTGGTTGTAGTCAGTAACATAATTATTTAAAGGCATTTTTTATCTTATATATATTCATATGTATATAATAAATCCTATGAGATAAATATAAACTGAAATGAATTTATGATGAGATCGTAATTATGATATTCATATTACATTTATATATTATCCCTAAATTGCTCATAGTCATTGTTCTATTAAGATAGGACATTAATAGATCATAAAAAGACTAGTACACATTATGTTTCTTCCTTATGAAGGAAGCAGTAGATCTTAATGACTAAAGTATGAAGATACTTAAACAAACGTGTGAGTGCATATTAGAGAATAAGTTCACTGAACTGATCTTGTATGAGAATTCTATTTGGAACACTACTTGTATGTCTATGAAAATTCTCATTGTGATGATTATATAAGTGATCCTTTAACTTGAGATTTCTAAGGTTATCTCATATATGGATTGTTATATTTTGATACTACTTATGACCTATTTTAGTCAAAAGTACTCTAGTCGATTGTCATTGGATATAGTATAAACTACATAGAGGTAGTTGAGAGATCAATACAAAATTCATTTCCCTAAAGCGATTAGGGAGAATGTTTCATTATTCTCGATTAGTATTGATTAAGAAATCTTTAGCCTAGGTAGAATGACACTTTAAAAATAGTTTTAAAATGTCACTAATTGACTTGTCTATACGTAAAATCATGATTCTTGATACATGATTTTGTTCTCTTTCACATATTGTTCGACTGACTTTAAGCAATCTTCACCTTTCCTGTTGAGATCCTAATCTCTAAAAATCAATTACTAATGGTAGAGAACTAACATGAATAAACTCAAATAAAGTATAAATTAATTTCATACTCTATGTCTAATCAAAATATATGAAAAGTGTTTTAATCATATTAAACTTGATTGTAAAGTTTGAGAAACTATGATTAAATGTGATATATTTTACAAATAAGAATCAATATGAGATATTGGATCTTATTTAGACATAATTGGTACTTAATTTATAATTCTAATTAAAATTTAATTAAAATTAGAATTTAATTTCAATTAAATTACTAAAATGATTAAAATCTATTATAAATAGGCTTAAGCTCTAAGAGAGCTAACACTTCTTGTTTAACCCTCTCTAGATAAGTTATAGAATTCTCTCAACTTACTATATGGATATCGTTAGATATCGAATACTTGTGTATTACAGGAGTTGAGATGAACCAATTTCAGAAACGTTTGAGGGAAATGAAAAAAAAGGATCAAACTTTGAAATAAGGTAAGAATCACGATTAATTCTTTATTATAATTTATGTGTTAATCATTTTATATCATTTTAGTGATTGTGGCTTTAGAAAAATAAAATTGTTATTATTCCATTGCGCATAGGATCAATTTCCCTCGATTTTCCCATACATATTAATGACATTTTGATCATTTCATTAAGACAATTATTTACATTTTTAAATTTTTATTTAATACATTAAGAAGCAATGATGGTAACATTTTTATTATGAAAATTCATTATAAATAAAGGAGTTGTTATCTTTTTAAAATTTCACTATTTCTTGTTTCTAAATTCACATTCTACTTATTATAATATAAATTTTTGGACATTCATTTTAAAACATCAATCAAGCACAGCACAGCACAGCAGTAACTACAACACTTTCATAGGTAATGTATCTAGAATTTTTGAGTCATTGTCATATGAGACTGCTAGCCAAGATAATCGGTGGGTAAACTCCATGAATGAACAATTAACTGCTTTGGAGAAGAATGGAACTTGGAAACTTACAGAATTACCTAAAGGGAAGAAAGCCATAGCCTCAAAGTGGGTTTACAAGGTAAAAAGGAATTCGGATGGAACAGTGGCAAAATTGAAGTCTAGGCTTGTAGCCAAGGGTTTCTGTCAAAAAGAAGGCGCTGACTACTCTGAAATTTTTTCTCCCGTGGCAAAGATGGTAACAATCCGAATTTTTCTGGCTATGGCTGCTTCTAAGCAATGGCCAATACATCAATGTGACATCAATGATGCTTTCCTCCATGGTTACCTAGAGGAAGAGCTCTATATGCTACCACCGAAAGGCTACAATACAGCTAAGGAAGGCCAGGTATGTCGACTACTTAAATCAATTTATGGGCTAAAACAGGCTGGGAGACAGTGGCATAAGGAATTGTCCTCAAAATTATTCACCATGCAGTTCACTAAGTCTGAAGCAGATCATTGTCTATACACTAGGGGCACAAAAGACAACTTTGTAGCAGTAATTATATATGTGGATGACATATTAATTACAGGTGCAAATGAAGAACACATAGTCTCGGTTAAGAAAACCTTGAATTCGGAGTTCACTATCAAGGATCTTGGTTATGCAAAATTCTTCTTGGGAATTGAAATTGCCAGAGCACCAAATGGTATGATACTTACCCAAGGAAAGTATATTCGGGACATCCTCCATGAAACTGGACTGATGGATTGTACACCGTGTGCCACACCCATAGTGCCTGGAACAAAATTAACCATCGAAGCTGGTGAGTTGCTTGCCAAACCAGAAGAATACAGAAGAGTAGTGGGGAGACTACAATACTTAGGGTTTACCAGACCGGACATCACATATGTCACTCAGCAACTCAGTCAATTCATGTGTAACCCTAGACTACCGCACTGGGAGGCAGTCAAAAGAGTACTAAAATATTTAAAGGGAACACAAAACCTGGGAATTTTCTACGCAGCGGAGGAAAGCCCTAACCTTGTCGCCTACTCCGACTCGGACTGGGGGAGCTGTGTCTTCTCCCGCCGTTCTCTAACAGGGTTCTGCGTCTTCCTCGGAGAATCGTTGATCTCCTGGAAAACAAAAAAACAATCCACCGTGAGTCGCTCCTCAGCTGAATCGGAATATCGAAGCCTTGCCTCGACTACCTGCGAACTCAAGTGGATCACCCAGATCTTAGACACCTTTCAGCTTAAAATCAAGAGACCCATAACTTTGTTTTGCGATAACCAGGCCGCGATCTACATCTCCAGAAATCCAGTTTTCCACGAGAGGACGAAACACCTTGAGATTGATCTTCATCTGGTGCGTGATTGTGTCAATCTAGGTTTCTTGGATCTGAAACACGTGCACACCTCCCGACAACTCGCAGACGTCTTCACAAAGGCTCTGACCGCACGAATGTTCTCGAACCTTATCTGCAAGCTCGGAGTTGTTGGTTTTCACCCACAACTTCGGCTTGTGCGGGGTGTGTTAGAAGACCCAAGTTAAAATATGGGCTTCACTTAATACGTAGGCCCTCCTTCTTTTCCTTTTGTTGTCCTAGTCCAGTGGTCCCCCTTTAATAATAATTCCTTAAATTCAAACTAGTGTCGGATTTCATCTGCATTGATTGGTATGATGTATCTATCAATATATATAAACAATACAAATTATCTTGTATTACACGGGATTATGTATCAGAGCGTAGCTTGAGATTTTGGTTTGTACCAAACGTATCAGATGACATAGTGGTGAAAGTTTTAATATCGAAAATATTTAATAAATAGAAATATTAAATTAAAATGTGAAGTATTTTTAAATATTAGTCATATTGATTATATAAAATTTAAAATATGTATTGATTAATATTTTCTCGTAGCAATAATAAAATTAAGGGTTAATTACAAATTCTTTTAAACTTTTTCATTACAATTTTTTTAAAACTTTTTCAATTTTGCAATATATAGCCCAAGCTTCAAAGAATGACAATAAAATGCTCAAACTTTCAAATTTTTTCAAATCTAGTCCGAACTTCAAAAAGTGGCAATAAAATACTCAAACTTTTAATTTTTTTTTAATTTTAGCCCGACGTTAGTATTTATGTTAAGTTTGTTGACGTCACTTTTCATGTGTTTCAGAAACCTTAACTATTAATACACGTCAGTCAAAATTATCATAACAATGAGGATAAATGAAATGAAGTCATTGTTAAAAATGGAATCCCTAAATCAGTTTACACAGCTTCAGTCTTCTTTATTTGTTTGTTCTCCTGACGCCCTTAGCCTTTTGGTTTTTAGTTTATTCTTCCGTCGACCCAAACTGTTCTCACATTGCAACATACTACACTAGCAAGTTTTTCATTTTCAGTTTATTCTCTCGATACCCTCTACGTGAGGGCATTATGATTGTATAATCTGAAAATCAAAGGACGAAGGTTTCAAGAAAACAAATTAAAAATGAAGGAAAAATTGAAATACTAACGTCGAGCTATAATTGAAAAAAATTAGAAGTTTGAGTATTTTATTGTTATTTTTGAAGTGCGAGCTATAATTGAAAAAATTGAAAATTTGAGCATTTTTTTAACAAAGTGTGAATTTTTTTTAGTAATTAACCCTAAAATTAATATAAACTTTGTTACTATTTTCATAATTTTGAGCCTAAAACACTATACATTTTTTATTAAAAAATTTATGAATTGTGATCTTTACTTAAAAATATTAGCTAATTTCATAACAAACTATTAATGAAATAGAATTATTTTTGCAATTAGAAAAAGGTATGAAAAAAAACATTTTCTTGTGAATTATAAATGATATTTGAATGCCTGGATTAGCAAATCCAACAAATAGCGCAGATTAGCAACTCCATCGCGAAGACAATCTCAAATTGTTTACCTATAAACTTTTAAGAATGGTAAAGGTCAGTTCATTTGATATATGTATTTAACGTGAACAGTACATAAAGCTCCTCTTTTTACAGGAATTTGGAGATAATTATGACATTCAGAATTTTTCTTTTGTATTTTTATAGAGAGTTTATTGCTATGAATTGAATTTGTGATTTTATGGTCGTAAAAGAATAATTATACCATTTTCTCCAAAACTCAATCTGTTCATTTGATAGAATTTGAAAATTAATATTTTTAATTAATTAATTTTTAATTATTAAATAAAATAATATTATTTTATTTAAATTAGTTTGAATCAATAATTTAAATTTAAATTTGATTTAACTCAAATTTAATTTATTAATTTGTACTCAATTTAGATTCATTTTTTACATTTTTATAAATATATTAAAGAGTTAATTTCATGTCCAACTAATGGAAATCTAAAATATCGTTTTCAACGAGTGGATACATGATTAAAGAAGGAAATAAAAGTGATAATTGCTTGCTCAGTTTTTTTTTTATAATGGTTAAATAATAATTTATACATATATTTTTTGTCATTACATAACTTTAAAGAGAATTTATATTCATATGAGTGAACAACTTCAAAATATATTTCACTTTTAAGTAACAAGTCTATTAATATTCTTTTTTTAGAATTTATAGTTTTAGTTTATATAAAATGAACTAAGTTACGAGGAGTTTCACTTCCAGTTATTATGAATCAAACATCTTTAAACGGATAATATTTTAAAGATAGATTAAATATCCATAAAAATATTATAATTGAATTATTTTCTTATACTTCCTTTTAAAAGAAATACAAAATTTAAAACATTGTTAAATAAAAAGAAAGAAGAGAAGGGGTAACTTCTCTATTTATTAAATAAAATGTAATTTAGCATAAAGTCTATTATTAGCAAAAATAATTTAAAAAAATGAATCGTCAAAATGTTGCAAATTTGAGAAGGTGAAGAAAATATGAACAACATTAGATTTAACGCATTGCTAGAAAAATGGGGTATAGAAAACCGACAAACAAAGAACATTTAATTATGCGGACAAGAACAGAACAAGGTCTCACCTAATTGTGCCACCACCGTCCACATCAAATTGAAGCAAAATTGGTACACCCATTTTTATGTTGAGAGCAACCATTCAACCATTCCCACCGTCAGTCTCCAACTATAATATAGATATATATACGTTTTAATTTATCTTCAACGTCCACATTAGTTTTCCGCCTTTAAAACGCAACTATTATAAAAATAAATTCTAATAAATAAATGGATTTGAAAAAATCGTAGATTTCTGAAAAAAAAAAACCTTTTTCGTTTATTTTTAATAAAAAGAAATGAGAATACAATTACAAAGCGAGTCGTGGGAACCGAGTCCCTGACATATCTTCTAGAAGAAGAGAAAGGCACCCAGTGGGTGTGGTATCAAAATATGTAATTCCGACATCAAATTGTTCGGCGTAGGTCGCAAGCTAATCAGCGCATCTGTTGTCCTCTCGATAAATGTGTCGATGAACAACATTCCAGCTCCGAGTAAATAGTTCGTGAAGCCCCCTCACGATAGGATTGAAAGACGTTGAGCGGTCGGTTGAGGAGGGGATTAAGTTGATCACGGCTATGGAATCCACTTCAAGCTCGATCCGTCGATATCCCAGATCCCACATGAGAGTAAGATCGGTAAACACGCCCCATAGTTCCGCTGTCACCGACGAACACTAGTCGAGGTTATGTGTGAACCCTCCAATCCAATGTCCTGTATTGTCTCGTATGAATCCGCCTGCTGAAGTCAACGACTTGGAATGCTTGCATGCGCCGTCTGTGTTGAGTTTAATCCACCATGTGGGAGGTTTACACCATCCGATGAGTTGCTCCTGATGAGGACGAGGGCTGGTTGTAGTTCAACTTTGCCACTTCTCGGCCTGATGGATCTGGTCTGCATAAGACAAAATGAAAAAATCAGGTGAGGTTGGCCAAGTAAAAGATTCATAAAAAAGGGACAGGTTCCGTCATTTCCACAGGAACCAACAGGTAGTGCCAAAAAGGGTAGCTCACTTATGCCCAAGAACGCTTTGGTGAGTCTGGAGATTGTGCAGTAGCCGCTCCTGGTGAGGTTTGCTGAAGAAGTCAGGGAACCTGAGATGTGGAGTGAATATATGCCACACGTGTCGAGCTTTGGGACAGTCTCGCATTACATGAAGAGAGGTTTCCTCGGAGCTGTAGTGGTAACAAGTGTCGTCCATATTTAAATGGCAGCGAACCTGTTGTTGGTTAGTGAGGAGACGATCGCGAGCCAATAGCCAGAGAAAGGAGCGAATACGTTGAGGACCCTTCCACTTCCAGATGGCACTCCATATCCTGTGATTGGATTTGCCTTCATGATCCATAATCAGGGAATAAGTAGAAGTTATAGTGAATTACCCAGTGTCGGAGACCACCCAGCTCAGTTTATCCTCTCCCAGGTAGGGCTTAGGCGGGAATGTTCTTGCAATAAAACCGCAGATCGTGATGGCAGACAGGATTGAAAGGCGTTCCAGTTCCAATTGTCGGCGTTGTTCGTAAAATATTGTACGTTGTGGTTGAGGACGGGGGATGTAGTATGTGTGAGGAGCGGACCTACTCCCGGAATCCAGGGGTCAAGCCAGAATCGGGTCCTAAGGCCATCACCTATCGTCCATTTCAGGGCCTTAAGAACAATGGGCCAAATGGCCTTTATGCTCCTCCAGACCATGGAGCTGCCATTAGCAACGAAGGAGGTGGGAAGAGTTTTGGCATCGAATTTGTATTTTGCCATCAGAACTTTAACCCATAAGGAAGTAGGCTTGGTGATTAGAGTTCATCCTAGCTTCGCCAGAAAGGCATCATTAGTTTCCTGAATTTTTCGAATGCTCAGATTGCCCAACTCTTTGAGATTACAGACTTCGTCCCAGTTCATTAAGTGGATCCATTGTTGGCCAGTGGAAGAGCCCCACAAAAATTTCCGCATGAATTTTTCCAGTTCATCGCAAAGGTTGCGGGGTAGACGGACTGTCTGCAAGGTGTAATTGGGAAAGGCCGTAATGGCGGATTGAGTTAGGGTGATGCGCCCTGCAAAAGATAAAAGATTGGCTGACCAGCTAGATAAACGTTGTTGCACCCTATCGAGGATGTATTCATAGGTTCTTTTGTTTGCTCGGTCATGCAGTAGAGGAACTCTATGATACCGGCCGAGGTCATTCGTCTGGGTGAAGCCCAGAGCTTGGCTTAAAAGGCGTGAGGTCCGAGCAGGAGAATTTTTGGAGTAGCAGCATCTGGATTTTTTGAGGCTGACGCGTTGCCCTGAAACAGCATAGAATGTTTGTAAGGTATCCTGAATGACGGACACTTGCTCCATAGAAGCTTTGGAGAAAAGGATGAGGTCATCGGCAAAGAACAGGTGGGAAAGATGTGGGTCGTGTCTGCTTAGCTGGATAGGCTGCCATCGACCTTGAGTCACCGCTTGGGTAATAGAGTGGCCAAGACGTTCCATGCACAGGACAAACAGATACAGAGAGATTGGATCACCCTGACGGATACCGTGGGAAGGGCGAAAGGTTTCGCTGAGTTCTCCATTCCAGGTCACCTGAAGGGAGACTGTGGAGATGCATTTCATGATGAGGTACACCCAATCACATTCTGAGCTTTTGTAGCAGGTACTAGAGTCT